>CAUYQU010055172.1:0-32732 GCA_963574635.1 Cheracebus regulus
TTATTTCTAAGTTCCTGACATGCTGCTGCCTTTTCTCAGAGATGCCCTGCTCAGCAAGGAGATAGCCTAGTCACAGTCTGCCAGCAGAGGTGTTGCTGAGCTGCCATGGGCTCTGCCCAGCTGTTGTGTGAACTTCCTTGCGGTTTGGTTTATAGAGGTATAGTTAGAACTGCCTCAGTAATGGCCGTCTGCCTTGGTAATGGTGGACTGCCTCTGTAATGGCAGACTGCCTCGATAATGGCACATTGCCTCAGTAATGGCAGAATGCCTTGGTAGTGGTGGACTGCCTCAGTAATGGTGGACACCCTTCCCCCCACAGAGCTGGACCGTTCCAGGTCCAGCTGTGTTTGCTGTGAAACTCTCAATCCAGAGCGTTTCAGATTGCTGGTCTTTGTAGGGGTAGGACCTGCCAAGCCAGATCACCTGGCTCCCTTTTCAGTCCCATCTTTTTCAGTTGAATGGGCGACTTTGTCTCCCAGGCATTCCAGGCGCCAGTTGAAATGGCTGCCCAGATTTGTGAGTTTTTGTGTGGAGACCCACTGTGCTAGCTGAAACAGCCATGCTGAAAACTCATGGTGCTTTTCCACCCAGGAATATCCTGGTCTGTGGGCAGTAAAAACTCATTTGGAGATGCAGTGATTACTCACCCTCTGTGTTCTTACTGAGAACTGCACTACAGAGCTGTTCCTATTTGGCCATCTTGGATCCCACTTTAACCTTTCTTATAGCTCAGATCATCCTGCTGGGGTTAGTTACCTTCTGTCTGAACTATTTATTAAATTTTTTTTTCCCTATGAGAGTTAATAAGTGATGTAATTATTTTTTGTTTGCCTGGTCTTTATGTTATTCCTATTTTGAGTGAAATTTTTATTGAATATAGAATTGTAAATTTGCAATTATCTTCTGAAGTATCATTTCACTATCCCTTAGCTTCCATATTTGTTGAAGAGAAGTCACTTGTCAGTCTGTCACCTTTGAAAATAATGTATCTTCCTCTCTGTGTGTTATATATTTTTTTCTGCTAATTTCACTCTGATGTGTCTGTATTTGGTTTCGGTTTATTATGTTGAGATTTATTGGCTGCTTAATATCTGGATTGTTGATGTTCATCAGTCATAAAAAATTATTAGCTAATTTTTTTTTTTTTTTGAGACAGAGTCTTGTTCTGTTGCCCAGGCTGGAGTGCAGTGGCTCCATCTCAACTCACTGCAACCTCTGCCTCCTGGGTTCAAGCTATTCTCTTGCGTCAGCCTCCTGAGTAGATGGGATTGCAGGCACCTGACACCAGGCCCAGATAATTTTTGTATTTTTAGTAGAGACAGGGTTTCACCATGTTGGTCAGGCTGGTCTTGAACTCCTGACCTCATGATCCACTCACCTTGGCCTCTCAAAGTGCTGGGATTACAGGCGTCAGCCACTGAGCCCAGCTAGCTAATAGTTCTTAAAATAGTGCCTCTCTGCCCCATTTTCTTAATCCTTTATTTCCTTTCCTTGGACTCTGGTTAACATATGTTAGGTATTCTTACACTATCTTCCATATCTTTTAACCTATAAAAATATTTTTCATCACTTTGTCTCTCTGCCTTGCATTCTAAGTAATTCTTCTGATATTTATTATTATTATTATTATTATTATTATTATTTATTGAGACAAGGTCTTTGTCACCCATGCTGGAGTTTAATGCTGTGATCACAGCTCACTGCGGCCTCAACCTTCTGAGCTCAAGTGATCCTCCTATCTCAGCCTCCTGAGTAGCTGGAACTAAAGAAATGCACTACCATCCTTGGCTGCTTTTTGTATTTTTTTGTAGAGATGGGATTTGCCATGTTGCTGAGGCTAGGATTGGACTCTTGGGCTGAAGTGATTCACCTGCCTCAGCCTCCCAAAGTGCCGGAATTCCTTAATACTAGTTCATTAATTCTCCAAAGCTGCATTAAATTTGTGGTTGAGTTGATAGAGTGTTTTATTCAATTATTTTAGTTTTCATTTCTACAAATTGTTCCTTGTTTAGGTTTGTTAAATTGTTTTTAAAATTTCCTGCACCAGGAGTATATTTTCAGCTTCATTTTTATGCCTTTTAACATAGTAAGTGTAGCTTTTTAGAATTCCAATATTTGAAGTGTTCTGGGGGTCTATTTTTGCTGTTTTCCTTTGTGGCTCTTTGTTTCCATGCTGAGTGAGTTATTTTTTATGGTTAACTGTTCATTTTCCTTGGAAAACTATTTGTGAAACTTCTTTGAGGTCTAAGATGAAAGTAGTAGCTCTAAGAAAGACTTGTGTTTCTTCTAAGGCAACTGAGTCTACTACCAGTTTGGGACCATTTTAAACTAAATTCCACTTGAGATATTTTTTACAATTTAAGTTGTCCTGTTTATTTGTTTATGTTATGACAAAATATGCATAATATGAAGTTTACCATGTAAACCATTTTAAGTGTCTGGCTCTAAATTTTTTATAACATTCAGTGACTGTGACTTTCGGCTGCAATTTCACCGAACTAGTTTTTGTTTATAGCTTATTAGGGACCCTGCACTCTATTCTACTCAGCAGTTCAACTTCCTTGCAACCTTCTGTAGATATGATGGGAAGGGTTTGTCCATTCGCTGAAGCCATAGCCCTTTGGGTTCTCAGCTTTCTGGGAGAATGGTTGGGCAAGGATCCTCTGTTAAATGTATCATGTCTTCTTGTCTTCTCTCTTCTGTGCCTTTCAAGACCGTATAAACTGCAGTTTCAGGTCACCTGATTGGGAAGTGCCCTTAGGGCAAATGTAACTTCAGTGTCTAGTTTACCTCTCTGAGTGTCTGTCAATGCTTGGAGTTTTTATGATTACTTCTCACCATTTTATTAACCCTCTTTTGCTTTTGAAATGATGTTTTAAATATTTTATTGAGCATTTGAAGTTTTCTACTTTTTCCCGATAACCCAGATGCCAAATTGTTGAAAAACTGAGCCTGCCATCCCTCTTAACTACTCTGCTGGCACACAGGGCTTGCATTCCCTTTTTCTCATTTCTTGGGGGGAAGACAGTTGCAAACATAACTTTAAGAAGGCTCATATAGGCTCTGATATCAACCATGGGGTGAGGCACTGTAGGAAGGTACCTGTATTCTTACAAGTGGGGAGGCATGACTTTTTTCTAATTAGCAAGAAAATGTACAGGTGTTAAAGGTTACATAATAATAGTACTGTGCTCCAGAGCTCAGGGTTGGGAGTTTCAAGTTCAGGCAATGGTATATATTTTATCAAAAAGTTAAAGAACAGAGACTGAAAAGGATATTAGATATTTTTAAATGTTGGATATTTGGATAACCTGTATTTTGATTATTTGGATTATCTGGAACATTTGGATTTTGTATTGCTAGTTGATTATCTTTGATAGTGTAGTTTCAATAGAGTATTGAGGGTGAACTTTTGTGTAGAGTTAAAAAGAGAATGTATGCAATGGGTGGTTCAAAAAGATGATATTTGACGTTAGATATAAGCAAGATCTTTATTTTGTTGATATTAGTATATATGTGACTATGAGGTTGAAAAGTTATAAAGCTAATGATGTGCAAAAATGAATCACTAAGTAAGCAAGTAATATAATAGTATGGAATGTATGTGTTCAGAAATCTTTAGGCTCAAATTTAATGCTTCTTTTCTTATATATTTTGATATCGAGGTTCCCAGACGTTATGATGATGAGCGGAATAACGTTTTATTGGAACTGATGCAATATGACAATACAAAAAAATGTGCATTCTCATTAGGGAGTGTTCAGATACATCTTTATGAAGTAATTCAGGTATGTATCAAAATGATTATTTTTACCTGGGTATCACATTGCCAGTTGGTTATCCAATTTATTGTTGTGATTTATTATACCTGATGGACTTTTCTTGTTTATTATCTGCCTTCAAACTCATGCACTTAAGAAATAAAAATCTCCCTTTGGCTAAATATTTTTTAAAAGAGTTGGCTTATAATAGCATAATGTTTTTAAAAATTTATTTTACAGAATATATATATATATATATGGAATTAAGTAACCACTTAGACTTTTAGGTTGTATCATTAAAACTAACTTTCTGGAAAATAAACTTTCTTGGCTCACTGCAACCTCTGCCTCCCTGGCTCAAGGGATAAAGGGATTCTCCTGCTTCGGCCTCCCCACTATCTGGGACTACAGGCACCTGCCACTGCACCTGACTAATTTTTGTAATTTTAGGAGAGACAGGATTTCGCCATGTTGCCCAGGCTGGTCTCATACTCCTGAGCTCAAATAATCTTCCCGCCTCAGCCTCCCAAAGTGTTGGGATTACAGGCCTGAGCCACCGCGCCCAGCTATTTAAATCTGCAAATAAAAGCTGCACATATTTATCATGTACAGAAGGTTTTGAAATATGTATACATTGTAGAATGACTAATAGAGTTAAACATGTTTTATTATGTTTCTGAAATGTCTTAAGACATGACTGAAGCTGCAAACTGTCTCTTAGCCGGCAATACAAATTTCGGTTAAGTTCTTTCTTCCTTAGCTGGGCTGCCTACAGCCTTCCTTGTGCATGTGTCTTTTAGGGGTTAGCCGAAGATTTGGGCAGAGTTTATATACAGATTTTATGGTTGCTTCTCTCTTGTTTTCTCCTTTCTACGAGTCTTTCTCACTTTCCAGCAGCTCATTTTGTGGTTGCCTTGAGTTCAGAGTAAAGAACTTATTGATTAGTGAATAAATATAAACCATCCAAAGTATTTTCAGGAATATTTTTTGTTTCATACAGCAAGGAAGTTTTCAAAGACTAATGGAGTTGTGTCAACAGCCAGACTGCAGGGACTCCTACTGGCCAACTTCAGAATAACTTGAACATAGATTATTAAAACATTCTGAGTAAAGGAAAATTCGTGAGTCCTTGTTGATCTTCAAAAAAGTAAAGAGGTAGCATAGGAAGAAAAAGGAAATTTTTAAAACAAAAGAATACCACTTTATGAATGTAGAAGTAATGAAAGAATTACAAATTATTGTTTTTGCAACTCTTTATAATGAATAATGATTAATTCAGTCAATATTTAGCAATGACACTAAAAAACCATTAGGTAAAATGTTATTGGGAAGCAAGATATTTGCATGGTGCCACAGTAACAGCCTATATATCATTGCACAGTGGAAATATTCCTCTACATTAGAGAGATGTGGAGTTGCCACTTTAACCAAGAGCTCGAATTTAGCATAACGAATTGTGGATAACTTAACATCATGTACTTCCTGTAGTGATACAATGTGAAGTATACAGCATTATCTATGACTTATTGTCATAAAAAATGTGTGACCTGACTGGGTGCGGGCTCAGGCCCATAATCCCAGCACTTCGGGAGGCTGAAGTGGGAGAACTGCTTGAGGCCAGGAGTTGGAAACCAATCTGGCAACATAGCAAGACTCTGTCTCTACACACAACAGAATTAGCTGGGTGTGGTAGCATGTGCCTGTAGTCCAAGCTATTTGGGAGGTTGAGGCAGGAGGATCAATTGAGCCCAGGAGTTCAAGACTGCAGTGAGCCATGATCGTGCTACTACACTCCAGCCTGGGTGACAGAGCAAGAACCTGTCTCAAAAGAAAAAAAAAAAAGTTTAACCCAAATCTAATCAAGCTGAGTGTAGGACTAACTTCAAGTTTACGGGAATTTAGTGAGTAGGGAAAAAGTTAAACAATACTTTAAGATAAGTACAGAAGTGGGACATACCAGTGTAGATTGTTTAAATAGCCGTGGTCATTAAAAAAATACCAAAACCCACCAAAGATGGAGGAAACTCTTCCAGATTTAAAGAGACACAACAAGTTTGACTGAACACAGATTTGAAAAGCTATAAAGGATTCTTGGAAGCCAGGCATGGTTGTTCACACCTGTAATTCCAGCACTTTGGGAGGCTGAGGGAGGTGAATTGCTTGAGCCCAGGAGTTTGAGAACAGTCTGAGCAACATGGTGAAACCACTTCTCTTAAAAAAACACAAAAACAAGCCACAAAAAAACATCCACAAAAAATTAGCCAGGCATGGTGACACCTGCCTGTAGTCCCAGCTACTTGGGGCACTGAGGCAGGAAAACCACCTCAGCCTAGTGAGGCTGAGGCTCCACTGAGCCATGATGGTACCATTGCACTCCAGCCTGGGCAACACAGTGAGATTCAGTCCCCAAAAATAAAACACAAACCTAAATAAAACACATTCTTGGGACAATTAGGAAAATTTAATATTTACTGAATATTAGGAAAAAATCTAGAATTGTTTTCTAGAGTGTGATACTGATATTGTGGATATATCATATAAATATTCTTATTTTTACAGTATCCAAGGTAAGGTTTTAACATTAAGAGTAAAGAGTAATGATGATTGCAACTTCTAAATAGATCAGCAAACGTGTATCTATACGCACACAGATATTTCAAAAAATGGCCTACTGTTAAACAATGTTAACAGTCATTAAACAAATATTTGAATGTGTTTAATCTTCTAGGAAGGGTACTAATTGGAGTCTTTTGAGTGGTCTGTGTGTTTGAAAATTTTCATAAAAAGAACTTGGGAAAAATCAGATAATTTCTAATACATAGAAAGAGATGAAGGAGGAGATAAACATATTGAATAATGAATAAGTGTAAGCAACCAGAAATTCTCAAAGACATTTTGGGAGAGGAGCTTTAGAAATGACTAAAGTTCCTTTGACTGTATGGCAATTTAGGCATCAAAAAATGTGACATTACTTATTCGTTACTTTTTGTTGAAGAAAACTTAGAAATATAGATGCTTGGACTAGAAGCATATATGCAAACTTGTCAATAGTTATTTTTATAAGATCATTAATAATATGCTAATATTTAAAAATACAAAGGTATTTTTTTAAATTAAAAAATCACCCATCATTCCACACTTCTAATATAATGTTTCAGTGTTCAGAGTTTCTTTCCAATTCTTTCTTATAAACAAAAACAGAAGAATAGAATATATAAAAAGACCCACATGCATATTCTGGAACTGAAAAGTAAAATATCCAAAATTAAACATTTACTGAATGGGCTCAACAACAGAATGGAGGTGCTAGAGGAAAGACTATTGTTTTCTTATTACTTTCTTTAAAATTTGTGTGACTATTTAAAGTAAAAATTATAAACTTATCTGTGTGGTTTATAATGTTTGGAGAGGTCATGCATATGACAGCCATAGCATATGGCATAGGGAGAAGATGGGGTCTAAAGGACTTCTATAATGCAAAGCTTTTGCATTTTCTTTGTTGCAGTATAATAAAAATAGAGTTGAAGTCTTTATATTGCTGCTTGATGCCATCTTCTGTCTCCTCCCTCTCCCCCAGGAAAAAATAATGATTATCCAAAACTTTGTATTTATTACTCCCTTATTTTTCATAGCTTTACTACTTATGTATGATTATAAAAATATTATTTGATATTTCTAAATATGGTATATTTCTAATATTAATACACTTAGCTAGTGTTAAGTTTTTGCTGCTGTATACTATTCTATATGGGAGTATTCCTCTGTTTGCCCATAAATTAATTTTTAGCTGATTATTTATTTATATTTAATTGACAAATACTGTATATATTTTTGGGGTACAATGTGATGTTTTGATCTATGTATACACTGAAAAAAATTCAATCAAGCCAATTAATATTTTCATCACCTAACCAACTTATCTTTTTTTATACTAAGGAAGATAAAAATCTATTTTATTCAACAATTTTGAAATATACAATATGTTATTATTAACTGTAGTCACCAGGCAGTGCAGTAGATCACTAGAACCTGCTCCTCCAGTCTAATTGAGACTTTGGACATATCTTTTCTTTCTCCATTCCTACCCCTACTCTCCAGCCTCTGTTAGGGGAAACCACCTTTCTAGCATTTCTATGAGACTGACTTTTTTAGATTCCACTGATAAGTGAGATCATACAGTGTTTGTCTTTCTGTGCCTGACTAACTTAGCATAAAATTCTCCAGTTTCATCCATGTCACAAATGACAGAATTTCCTTTTATTTTAAACTGCATAATATTCCATTGCATGTATGTATATACACCACATAATCATCTGTTCATTTGGTGATGGACACTAGGTTGCTTCCATATCTTGGCTATTGTGAATCATGCTGAAATGAGTGCAGATCTCTCTTTGACATACCAATTTCAATCTCTTTAAATGTATACTCAGAAGTGGGATTGCTGGATCATATAGTAATGATATTTCTGATTTTTTCAGGTATACCCATAGTATTTTGCAGAATGTCTGTACAGACTGAATATTACTTACTCTGAAAAAGCTTGGGACCAGAGGCATTTTGGACTTCTAATTTTTTTTTTTTGGAATATTCGAATATACATAATGAGATAGCTTGGGGATGGGACCCAAATCTAAACATGAAGTTCATTTATGTTTCATATACATCTTATACACATAGACTGGTGGTAAATTTATACAATATTTTAAATAATCTTACACATGAAACAAAGTCTTCATTGTGTATTGGTTGTGACTTGTCACATAGGCCAGGAATGGAATTTTTTACTTCTGGTGTCATTTTGGCACTCGAAAAGTTTCTGGAAAATTGTGGACTGACTCATAACAGCAGGGATGACTGTAGCTATTGAGCAAGGGTACCAAAGGTTAACCCAGTTTAAAAGATCCAGCTATCCCTGAGAGATGAGGGAGGTACTCAGTCCTGTCGGTAGTCAGCTTATCATACAGAATTATGTTTAAGTAACTCCTCTCTCATGAGGGTGCAAGGTGAGAGGTAACCAGGTCCATGCATGTTTGTGTCTTTCCACAATGTCAGGCTTTTACTGATGCTATTTCAGTCACGAAAGCTACAAGCTATATGGAGCTCCCAAGGAGCCAACTCTCCTAAGTACCTCCCGTTCACTCAGCAGTTAGAGTTGCGGGCACACAGGCTGAAACCACTCCACAAGTCAGTCAATATTGCAAACATACATAACAGTACACTTAATATGTAAATGTTATAGGTCAAACATTCCACAACAAAGTAACATTTAACATCAAGAGGAAAAAGAAATAGGAGAAAAGATTAACGAACTGGTCTATGGGGAGCAAAGAAGACAAAAGGAGTTCTGGTCTGGGCTGGGCAGTCTATCAGTCTTGCACAGAGGAGTCTGAGGTTGCAGAACCTTTGGTGACAGATGCCAAGTTCTTCTCACGAGTGATTGTAAAGGGGAACTGTAACTTAGCAGGAATGTTTTTTGTCTACAACATAATATAAATACGTTTATTTCTGTTACTTGAACTTGGAATTTTTATTTTCTTCTTTTGAACATTCCTTATATTTGTATTTTGGCTGTTAGGTTCATATGTGGATTTGAAAAATTATTACCTGATTTTTAAAAAACCATAATATGTTTAGATCAGTGGTCCCCAACCTTTTTGGCACCAGGGACTAGTTTCGTGAAAGACAGTTTTTCCATGGACCAGGGTGGGGAGGGGGATCAGGATGATTGAAGCACATTACATTTATTGTGCACTTTATTTCTAATATTATTACATTGTAATATATAATGAAATAATTATACAGCTCACCATAATATAGAATCAGTGGGAGTCCTGAGCTTGGTTTCCTGCAACTAGGTGGTCCCATCTGGGGGTGATGGGAGGCAGTGACAGATCATCAGGCATTAGATTCTCATAAGGAGCACAACCTAGACCCCTCGAGTGCACAGGTCACAATAGGGTTCATGCTCCTATGAGAATCTAAAGCCCCCACTGATCTGGCAGGAGGCAGATCTCAGGTGGTAATATGAGTGGTGCGAAGTGGCTGTAAATACAGATGAAGGTTTGCTCACTTGCCCACCACTTATTTCCTGCTGTGCAGCCCAGTTCCTAACAGACCATGGACCTGCACCAGCCCATGGCCTAGGGGTTGGGGACCCTTGGTTTAGATAATATAAAGTGAAATACATGAGTAATTCTATATTTTAAAACTTTATTACTTCTTTTTTCTAGAAAGGGTGCTTCACTGAAGACGTTCAAATGTTGCATAGAAACACAGTAAGGACTTTACAGAAACTTCCTAAGTTTTATGTGCATGTAATATTTTCTTAACATTTCATGTAACTTTCCTCTGATATTATTTGTAACCTACATGTTTTTATTCTTTTAGTTACTGTACCAGTCACTGTTTGAAATAGTAGAAATGTATTAAATAGAAAGTCAATATTTACTAACAAGAATCTCCCATTCCTCTTCCTCCTCATTCTCCTCTCCTTATTTTATTTATTTATTTGTTTTTTGCTAAATGATGATAAAGAAAATTAGCAATCATTGGGGGAGAGAGTAGAATGCTTCTTGCTTCTGCTTTAGCTGCACAGCCTCAGGAGCCTCACTTGCTAAATTGAGGAAGTATTATTTTTCTCTCTGGGGAGTTTCTAAAGAGTTGTTTATAGTTCTTACTTTAATTTCTTTTTAAGTGCTTAAAATTGGTAGTTAGATTAATTAATCTTTCTATTCAGAGAGACTTTTGCTGCCACTGGCCAAAACAGGGGCCAGGAACTTGATGTTATTACCTCTTGTGCCCTCCTTCATTTCACATATATGCAATCTGGGGTTCAGAGAAGTGAAATCATTTGTCTAAATCAAAATTTTATCTGAAAATGGGACTGGAGGTAAGAGGAATGTGAGTAAATAATTAAAAATATACATACATGTGTATGAATCTGCATATATATGTCAGCATCTCAGTGTAATCCTATTAACAATTAGAAGTTGATATTTTCCATATTTTAATTGTATAATACTACTTAACTTTAACATAAAAAGTTTCAACATTTCAGGAACTCGGTAGATTCTTCTGTAGGAGTTTCTTGTGTAAATGCTTTATTAAAAGTCAAGAGATTCATACTTTGGCTTTTCTAACTTACAGATTTGTAAAGTAAAAATATCACATTTTGTCACTTCTCTATTAAAATATCATCCTGATCAAACAATAAAATTTACCATATGTTATATTTAGTTTGTCTGCAGGCTGGAGGTGGAATTTATGTTCTCCTATGGAAACTTTGGTTATGGATTTTCACATCAGGTTAGTTCCCCTCTTTTAAAAGATTATTCTGTTGTAACTCTTCAGTCAAATCATCCTATTTCAGTTTGATCAATTCTTTAAAATAAATATTTTTAAAAGATGCTTCTTTACCTCCCATCCTTGAGGTATGTGGGCTTTTCATCAGCCTAAAGAAAGATGAGACTTTACTATGATTTGTTTATGCATTTTAAAGCAATCATATTTTATTCAAAATGTCATATTATAAAACTGGATTCTAGGCTGGGCATGGTGTCTCGGGCCCATAATCTCAGCACTTTGGGAGGCTAAGGTGGGTGGATCACCTGAGGTCAGGAGTTTGAGACCATCCTGGCCAACATGGTGAAAGCCCACCTCTACTAAAAATACAAAAATTAGCCACACATGGTGGCAGGTGCCTGTAATTCCAGCTACTCGGGAGGTTGAGGCAAGAGAATCACTTGAACCTGGGAGGCGGGAGTTGCAGTGAACCAAGATCACACCACTGCACTCCAGCCTGGGTGATAGAGTGAGACTCTGTCTCAAAAAAATAAAATAAAACTTGCTTTTACTTGTGTGTATACATACATACTGATGTAATTTAAAATACAAGTATTCAAGAAATTAGTGTGGATTTCTGCATCTAAATATAGTTATTAAAAATTGAGTTATTGCCTGGCCTGGTAGCTCACACCTGTAATCCTAGATACTCTGGAGGCTGAAGCAGCTGGGTCACTTGAGTCAGCCTGGACAGCATAGTGAGATCTTTTCTCTGAAAAAACAAATGGAGTCACTGATGTTATTCAGATAATATTCATATGCTCCTTTCCTCCACAGTTTTTCAATATCTAGTGTTATTTTAACTCTCCTTGATTCATCAAGAGAGTAATAAACCCAAAGAAGATATCTTCCTAGTTTTGACTTGCTCCTTTAAATTCACTACCATGTGTCCACATTGCCACAAATACTTTTATGTACTAACCTATGTTCTTTTCTTCAATTGTATCCTTAGGCCACATTCCTAGAAAGGAAATTCTTGTCCAAAACAATGACCTTTTCAATGAATTATTCTAGAAAAGTACCAATATATACTCTCATAAAATATTAAAAGAATTCTTAATATTCCTGGGTGTCATCAGTTTTGTGGTATTCAAAAATGCAGTCCTATTAGTACTGCTGTTGTATAGGGGAAATGACCTTTATTTGCATGTCATTTATCACTTTCAGTGTTTCCTTTTTTAGTTTTTTAAGTTTTGGGTGTTTTTAAATTAGGAATTGAGAGTGAAGACATCAGTCTTATTAAACAAGTCTACCACTCTGTTAACTGAGAAATCTCTGTAATATGCTTTAAAATTTTGCCTATATTATATTATAATGATGTTTAATACATTTTGAATCAGAAGTAATACACAGATGAAAGCTTCAAGGAACAAGCTTTTTTTTCCCATTCTCTGCTTTGAGTTTTTACTTTTTCTTCTGCTATTTTAAAAAATTCCTATCATAATTAGGCCTTATAGGGACCCTTAGTTGTATACTCCCTTTTGTGACAGTTATAGCTTATGAACACCAACTTCAGAGGTAGGTTTTGTGCCTGAACAGAAATATAATATATAAAAACAGCCATTTTTAAGGAGAGGTTTTCAGATAAAACTGGGCAAGTATTATTTTATGTCGGTGGAATCTACTAAAAACAAGGAACAAAGGAATTGTATGGAAAAGAATGGGATATATAAGAAAAGTTCAAAATAAAAACTTGACTTTATGTCTATGAGCTTTTCAGCGATATGGTCCCATACTTACCTACTGTGATACTGTAAACAGAGCACTACCTTGGGGACAGATAAAGCTACATTCAAGTCCTGACTCTTGCCTATTGTGTAGCTTTGAGCAAATTACTGATCTTCAGTCTCATCGATAGAATATGCATAGTTACTTATGGTATAGGTTTATTGAGATGGTTAAATAAGATTAAAGGTATAATAAAATGCTTGGCAAATATTTAGTAACCAATAAATGTTAGTTTCTTTTCTTTCCTCTCTTAATTCTTTTTTTGCTTACATGTCTCATTTAAGGTCTGTTTCATAGTCCTGGGGTATTCATAGCATTATGGTATTAATATGGTATGGCATTGCAGTTACTGAGTTTTAATTGTAACTGAACAGTGTTAAAATACACTTACATTTTTTTCAGTTAAAACCTCTTCAGAAAATTATTGAACCATCCATGTTTATGAATATTGCACCACCTCCAGAAAGAACAGACCCCGTGACGTAAGTATTTTAAGTCTTATTAATATGGTCAGGTTGTGTGGCATTTAAAACAATTTTAATCCATTTGTTGGAGCATTTTGATTATTTTAAGAAGTCCCCAGGACATGGCCAGGTTGGGCTAGACTCTGAGGTGAAGAGAGTAGTGAATTATTTTGCTTAATAAGAGGGAGAAATTTTAAGTTTCTGGGCATGGCCCTGGATAGGTGTTGAGGATGTGTGGAGATAAAAGAAAGAGTGCCAAGTTCATGCCTGAAGGAGAGAAGGGAGGAGTATCTTAATAAGGAAAGCAGGCTAAGGAGATACCTCTTTTGGGAAAAGAGGTGAGAGACTTAATATCAGAGTGTCTGATAGTTGTCAGTTTTGTGCTCTGCAGTATAGTAATGTTACCCTTACCACCACATCATTTCAATTATTGCTACAAAATCATCCATAAAAAGTCTATGGTTAAAAAAAAAAGTCATTAGCAAACCAAAAGTAACTTAAAATATAGTATGCTAATCAATCTTGAAATTTCACCAATAAAAATAGATTATACAAAAATTAGCACCTGAGAAAGAGATTTAATCTATAGTGTTATCCAAGAATAAGAAATGGGAAAAAGCTGAAATGGGATTGAGGGAATTAGGTACTGAATGGGAAATTGTGTTTCGAAGTGCTTATTTTCCGATCATTTTACCAACACTGGATATTATCATTAAAATACTTTATTTGATATTGACAATTTGTTGAAATAGTAAAGCTAAATTTTTTCTTATATTTATTTTTCTTCTTCATACATTGATTAAATAAACATTTATTGAATGTCTGCTATATCCCCAAGTCATGGCAAATACAAAGACATGTGAGGTCTTCTTCTTGCCCTTGAGTAGCTCATGGTTTAATGCAAAGTAACACAAAAAATTATTACTGTGATGATGCAAATGTGATAAAAGCCCTTCAGGAGCCAAACAAACAACTGTGGGACAGCCCAGGAGCTTCTAGTTCTTGTCAAGGAAGTTGGGGAGGAAAGAGTTGTCAAGTAAGGCTCCACAAAAAGAAAGTGCTTGGAGTGAGACTTGTAAAAGTGGTAGTAGAGCATCTCGCTGATTGTGGAGGAGAGAAGGGACACATTCTCTTGAGAGGCCACATAAGTAAAAGCAGGAAGCCATAAGAGGCTCTATTGTGTTGGAGAACCGTCTTTAGTTGAGAGTGGCTAAGAGATTAGGAACAAGGAGGAAAGCAATGGGGGATGAGCTAGAGTAGTAGGCAGGGGCAAGATATAGTGATTGAGAGTTCAGGCCCTAGAGCCAGACTGCATGGGCTCTCCTCCTGTACGACTCTGGGCAAGTTGCTTAGGCTCTTTATGCTTCGTTTGTTGGATGGCATAAAAATTAAAACTACCAATTGAATTACTATGATGATTAAATTAGTTACATGTAAAGTACTTAGAACATGGTAGCAAATAGTAAAATGCCTAATTAGTTGTTACCTACTTATAAAATTAATACATATTTCTCATTACCACCATAATCATCGTAGGTTTATGCTTCTCAAATGTGAGCAAATTTTACTCTTTTGGATCCTCAGGAATATGCTCCATATATACTCCAAAAGAACTGTTTGAGTTTTTTAATTCTGGAGAATATATGTAGAGATGGATTTTAAGGGCATGGGATAATGGTGGAAGGAAAATAAAGTTGCATCAGGCTGAGGTATTGATATGGATTCACTAAACAGAGATTATTTTTATTTATTTATTTTTTTGGAGACAGTATCTTGTTCTGTTGCCCAGGCTGGAGAGCAGTGGCACAATCACGGCTCACTGCAGCGTCGACCTCTCGAGGCACAATCAGTCCTCCCTCTCAGCCTCTCAAGTAGCTAGAAATACAGCAATGTGTTACCACATTTGGCTAATTTTTGTATTTTTTATAGAGACAGGATTTTGCCATGTTGCCCAGGCTGGTCTCGAACTCCTGTGCTCAAGCAATCCAGCCCCTTCAGCCTCCGACAGTGCTGGGATTGCAGGTGTGAGCTACTGCACCTGGCCTAAGCAGATTATTTCTGCATTTAATGTTGTAGCTTAGGGAGTTAGAAAGGGCTCTTGTAGCTTGTTTAGTTGAATGATAGTTAAAGGAATCAAAAGACGGCCCACAGTGAATTAGTTAGAGGAAGGGTTTTAGAGGCTCAGAGAAATTATGTTAGAGTGGACTTGCCATCTAAGATTGACTCACCCATCCTGGGAGGGTCCAGAAGACACACATTTTTACCCTGACGATGAGAAATGAATTCATGAAGGGTACTCTGGGATCCTTGAAGAGCACTGTGATTGCTCTTCCCTGTGGGCCAGACTTTACAGCAGCAACTGCAGTCTCTGAATTGGGAAACTTAAATGCAATGGGAGTAATTGGATCCCAGGGTGGCAGGAACCAAGTGAAGGCTCTCAACTGCCAAAGGCAAGGTGGGCATGGTTACCACAATGGATAGTAGAATCAAAGCAGCAATCAGAATAGTCTTACTAGTGCAGACCTATGGTGTTGGCTATCTGATCATGTGTTCCTAGACATGAATAGATAGGAAGCCTACTAAATTCTAACCTCATCTGTATGAGGTTAAGCAGAAAAGTTTTCAAGGGAACAAAAGTCTAACCTGAATCATAAAAACAGAGTCATGGGCTCTCAATCAATTCTCGGACTTGAGCTACTTTACAGACCCAGAACTCCTTTAATGAAACGGAGTTTGGGTCACCTTAAGAAAGGACCCTAGTATACTTCCAAAAATGTATACTGCTAGTATTTCTCCCAGCCTTCCCCAAAGGGACCTATGGCCTTTTACCATGGTAATTGTGCACTGGGGAGAAGGGAACAATCAGGGCTTTTGGGGACTACTAGACACTGTCTCTGAAGTAACACTAGTTCCAGAAGACTCTGAAAGTCACTGTGGTCCATCAGTCAGAGTCGGGACTTATGGAGTGCAAGTGATCAATAGACTTTTGGTTAAGGTCCATCTCACAGTTGGCTCTGTGGGTCCCTGAACATATCCAGTGGTTATTTCCCTGGTTCTAGAATGCATACCTGGAATAGATATACTAAGTAGCTGACAGAATCCCCAAATTGGTTTCCTGATGTGTGGAATGAAGGCAATTATGTTGGGAAAGGCCAAAGAAGCCTAGAATTCCCTCCATCTATGAAAGTAGTAAACGAAAAGCAATGCTGAATGGAGGAATTGCAGAGATTAATGCCACCATCAAGGACCTGAAAAATGCAGGAGTGGTGATTCCCACCACATCTCCATTTAACTCCTATATTGGCCTGTGAAGAAGACAGATATTAGAGAATCACAGTGGATTCTTGTGAGCTTAGCCAAGTGACAACTTCAATTGCAGCTGCTATACCAGTGTGGTTTCACTGAGCAAATTAACATATCCCCTGGTACCTGGTATGCAGCTACAGATCTGGCAAATGCTTATTTCTCCATACCTGTTGATAAAGACCATCAGAAGCAGTTTGCTTTCAGCTGACAAGGCGAGCAATACCCCTTCACTGTCCTAACGTAGGGGTGTATAAGCTCTCTAGCCCTACATTGCAATTTAGTTCCCAGGGATCTTGATTGCCTTTTTCTTCTATAAGATAACAGACTGGTTTGTTTTATTGATGACATGCTGATTGGACCTAGTGAGCAAGAAGTAGCAACAACTCTAGACTTATTGGTAAGACATATTTGTGTCAGAGAGTGGTAAATAAATATGACAAAAATTCAAGGGCCTTCTACCTCAGTGAAATTTCTAGGGGTCCAGTGGTAGGGGTGGTGATATCCTGTATATAGTGAAGGATGAGTTGTTGCATCTGGCTTCTCTTACAACAAAAAAGAGATACAACATCTGGAGAAATAACCACAGATAGGCCTCTTTGGATTTTGGAGATAATCTGTTCCTCCTTTGGGTGTGTTATTCTGGCCAGTAAATGACTCATCCTGTAAATGACTCAAAAAGCTGCTAGTTTTGAGTGGGGCCCAGAACAAGAGAAGGTTCTGCAACAGGTCCAGGCTGCCATGCAAGCTTCTCTGCCATTTGGATCATATTATGCAATAGATCTAATGACTTGTTAGTGGCGGCCATAAAGTACCCAGCCGTTGGTCAAAAATCATTCTGAGAGCAAAGTGTTTTTGATGAGATTGACCTTTAAACTGTCAGACTGAGTAAAGCAGATTGCTCTCCCTAGTGTGGGTGGACCTTATTCAATAAGTTGAAAGAAAGAAAAAGATTAACTACTTTGGGGTAAGAGAGAATTCCTCTTGCCTGACTCTCTTTGAACTGGGACATTAACTTTTCCCTGCCTTTGGACTCACAATGAAACATCAGCTCTTCTGGATCTCCAGCCTACCAGGCTTTGGACTAGAACTACATTATTGGCTCTCCTGATTCTCAGGCCTTTGAACTCAGTCTAAAATTATACCTTTGGCTCCCCTGGGTCTCCAGCTTGAATCAACACTGCAGATCTTAGCACTTATCAGTCTCCATAATCATATGAGCCAACTGCTTATCATAAATATTTTTATGTATATGTACATTCTATTGGTTCTATTTTTATGGACAACCCTGACTTATATAATGGAACAGAGGAACAAATTAATTTGTAAAATATTTAGAATGTTTAGTTGTATCTCCTGTAATTGGGAAGTGATTGATTGGATGCAGAAGATGACAGAAGGGAAAGGAGGAAGAAAGATGTTCACATTTAGGGACCACTGGGTATATATTTGGTGCTGTTATTTCCTGAACCAGGGGATACTTAGAAAAGAGCATATCTGGAGAAGGGGAAAATGGTGAGTTCTATTTTGCCATATTGAGTTTAAGGTGATTACCACTATGCATAGTATAGAATAGTGTTTAAGAATCTGAACTTTATTTCAAGAGACTGTGTTTAAATGTTAGCTTTGCCACTTACCAGCTGTAAGACCTTGGGAGGAGTTGTTTAATCTCTCGAATCTAGTTTTCTTATATATATAATAGGCTCTAATAATTCTTATCTGATTGGCTTGCTGTGAAAAGTGAATGAGATAATATATATAGCTATATGAACATTGCACCTAGCACACAATGCATTCTAAAAAATTAATAGATTTTAAAAATAAAATATTTAAGAGATAGAGATTTGGGTCTAAAGATTGAGACAGAGATCTGGGCTTTGTACTTCTCATTAGAACTTCAGACCCTTCTGTCCTTTTCCATCCCTGCTGCCTAAGTTTAGCAGTAAGGATAATCAAGAGAGCACTTATCTCTGGATTTCTGGCTCTTGACTTTTTTCCTAGCTCTAGCCTTCAATAGCCCAAGGTGGATAGGTGAGCTGAAAATGTAAGAGAGAAGGGTTCAAAAGTGATAGCCGCCACTGATTTTGGAAGTGGACTTTTGTATAATTTCAATATTTCGCTTTCTTATTATTTCACAGACATGTTATTACGCCACAGACAGTAGAATATCCAGCATTCTTATCCCCAGATCTGAATGTTACTGTTGGGACTCCAACTGGGCACCTCTCTGACCAGCCATCTGCAGTGCGACTTGAAAAACTTCAGCAACAACCCCGGGAAAGGTAAAAACAAAAAAAGAAAAGAAAAAAAAAGTTCAAAAGAGCTCAAAATATTCATCTTATGTGTTATTTTTATAATATATTGATTTATTCTTTTGAGACATAGGATTGCTATAGGCCCAGAAACTTTCATTATGCTGTTCTTGTTTCATGAGATTATTTCTGATTTTTACTTGTCAAATTTACATATCTTGTTTGAAAAAGTCAGTGTTATGCCAAAGAACGAGATGATGAAGACTCTATTTTTTGAAACAGTGCCTCACTCTGTCACCCAGATTGGCCTAGATTGGAGTGCAGTGCCATGATTATGCTCACTGCAGCCCCAAACTTCTGGGCTCAAACAATCTTCCTGCCTCAGCCTCCCAAGGAGCAAGGACTACAGACACATCATACACCACCACACCTGGCTCTTTTTTTTTTTTTTCTTTTTTGAGATGAGGTCTTGCTGTGTTGACCAGGCTGGTCTCTAACTCCTGGCCTCAAGTGATCCTCCAGTCTCGGCCTCCCAAAGTGCTGGGATTACACTGTGCCTAGCAGAGGTGAAAGCTCATTTATGAGGAATAAAGCACAATATTTGCCATTTCCTCATTCACCAATGTATTTCATAGGTCTCATGGTTTTTTGTGGGGTTTTTTTGTATTTTTCATCCTTTTTTTTTTTTGCTATGCTTCAGTCTGGTTATTTTCTTCTGATTTATATTCTAGTTCACAGGTTCCTTCTTGTTTTTATTCTGCCATTAAATCAACTGAATTCTTAATTTTAGTTATTTTATTTCTCACTATGGATTTTCTCTTCCTTTTACAGTTTCTATTTACCTGCCAAAATCCACAGCCATGTCTTTTAATTCTTTGGACATATTTATTATTGTCTTGGTCAGCTCAAGCTACTATAAGAAATACCACAGATTGGATGATTTAAACAACAGACCTTTATTTATTAGCTCTGGAGGCGGGGATGTCCAAGATCAAGGTGTCAGCTGATTTGATTCCTGCTGAGGGCCGTCTTCTTGGTTTGCAAATGGCCTTCTGTTTACCATATCCTTACACTGTGGAGGGAGATCATCTCTCTCATGTCTCTTATAAGAATACCAATCCCATTCATGAGGCTCTACCCTCAAGACCCAATTACCCCCCAAAGTCCCTACCTCCAAATATCATCACGTAGAGGATTAGGATTTCAACATATGAATTTTGGGGTATGTATACTTACAGTTTATAGTCATCAATGCTGTTTTAAATTCCAAGTCTGACCACTTCATTATCTGGATCTTCTGTGAATCTATTTAAATTATTGGTTTTCTCTTTCCTTAGTTTTCAGTCAGTTCTTATACTCTCATATGCCTAGTTGTTTTGATTGAGTGCTAGACATTGTATTTGAAAATTTATAGAACTAATTTGTGGATCTTAATTTTAATTACATATTTCCACAGAGAAGGCATATGTTTGTATCTGGCAGCCAGCTAGGCTAGGAGCACTAACAATGCCAGACCACTTTAATTCAATTAAGATTGAAATTGAAATGACTTGAAGCCAAGCTTTAGTTCCTGTGAGGGAGGCTAGTCTCTTTGTGGTTTATTCTTAGTCCTAATGTCAGGATGGGGACTCGTGTGAGGCACATGAGACAACTAGGTCATAACATTTGAAGAGACACTCATTCTCTTAAAGCCTTTTAGGGTCCAAAAAAAAAAAGCCAGCTGGGTGTTTACGAGGACCTCTCACCCCTGACAAGCCCTGGACTCTGGTGTTTGTTCTCCCAGCCTTGTATTTCTATCTCAAAGCTCTGCTCAGTTTTATAACTTCTTGGCCTTCTCAAGGCATAAATGCCTTGAAGGAAAAATGGCACTAAATGATGGGCTCCATGTCTCTGGACTTCCTTTCTGTCTGGAATCTTGGGTATGCAAATCCTTGCTGTCTTTATAACTCACTGATTCTTCCCAACACAATTTAGACAATGTTTTGTCCAGCTTTTATAATTGTGCAGTGAGATGATTGGTCTGAAATAACCTAGTTCAGAATCACAGTGATCATTTTAAAGATCATGGTATCTTTTCTGAAAGAAATTAGAGTATAATGAGTAGAGACATAAAAAAGCAAAACAAATAAATTATAAATTAAGAAATAAACTATGAAGGCATCAAAAAGATGGTAGAAAGTAAAGGAAGTGATTGATTTTTATAAGAATTATTAGAGAAGATATTTGAGGTAACATTAAAGGAAAGGAGTTAGCATACCAAAGATCCAGGGGTAGAGAATTACTGTATGAAGATGTGTGAAAGCTCTAAGATAAGAAAAGATTATGCCTAGAAAAAGATGGCAGCCATTGTAAGTGGAGCAAAAAGCAAGGGAGAAAGTGGCTTGAGACAAGATAGGTGGAGACCAGATTATTCAGAGCCTTATAGACCATAATTTGAATTTTATTCTAAGAAAAATAGGAAGCCATTGTAGGTTTTTTATATTATCTTTTTTTCCTTTCCTTTTTTTTTTTTTTTTGAGACAGAGTCTCATCCTGTCACCCAGGCTGGCGTGCAGTGGCATGATCTTGGCTCACTGCAACCTCCACCTCCCAAGTTCAAGAGATTCTCCTGCCTCAGCTTCTCGAGTAGCTAGGACTATAGGCATGCACCACCATGCCTGGCTAATTTTTTTGTATTTTTAGTAGAGATGGACTTTCACTATGTTGGTAAGGCTGGTCTCGAACTTCTGACCTCAAATGATCTGCCCACCCCGACCTCCCAAAGTGCTGGGATTACAGGCGTGAGGCACTGCACCCAGCCTATATAATCTTTTAAATATAATATTTGATACAAAAATGATAATCCATAATACTAATGTAAATTATATGTAGAATAATATAATGCTACCAACCAGTACTTAACCTAACCTAGAACCTACAACATTATGGGTGAATTGTATCTGCTTATGAGTTTCTCCCCTATCTCATCCTTCTGCCTATTTCCCAGAAGTTAACTACTTCTATGAGTTTTGATTTTATTTTTTGCCTTTTGAAAATTAATTTTTTAAAAAATATATCTAGGGTGCTTAAATAATACATTATTTGATTTTGCTTACATCACCCATTATTATGTTCCTAGGACATGATCATCTATGCTGTTTCATGGCATTCAATTTGGTGAACATGCTGCAATTTTCATTTATTTACTAATGGTCATTAGGTGTATTCTGTTTTTATTGCTGCGTAACAAATTATCACAAACTTAGTTGTTTAAAGCAATGTCTATTTTCTCACAGTAGTTCAGAAGTCTGGATAGAGTGTAATTGAATGCTCTGCTTAAGATTTCACAAGGCTGAAAGAAAGGTGTTGGCCAGCGCATTCTCATTTAGAGGGGCCTCTTTCAAGTTTGTTCAGGTTGTTTGAAGAATTCAGTTTCTTGTGATTATAGGAGGTTCTCTTCTTCTGGAACTCCCATAATGTGACAATTTGTTTGTTTAACAATGTCCCATAAGTCCTGTAGCCTTTCTTCATTCTGTTCTTTTTCATTTGACTGTTTGCCTGTATTATCCCAATAGACCTGCCTTCGAGTTCAGAAATCATTTCTTCTGTGTGGTCTAGTTTCAACTGACATTTCTTTCTTCTTTTTTTTTAAGAGAGAGTCTTGCTCTGTTGCCCAGGCTGGAGTACAGTGGTGCTATCTCGGCTCACTGCAACCTCCACCTCCTGGGTTCAAGCGATTCTTGTGCCTCAGCCTCCATGAAGCTGGAATTACAGACATGAGCCACCATGCTCGGCGGATTTTTGTATTTTTAGTAGAGATGGGGTTTTGCCTTATTGGCCAGGCTGATCTGGAACTCCTGATCTCAAGTGATCCACCCACCTCAGCCTCCCAAAGTGCCAAGATTACAGGTGTGAGCCACCGTACCCAGCCCACAATTGTACATTTTATTTCAGTCATTGAATTCTTCAGCTGTAGGATATCCGTTTGGTCCTTTTTATATCTATTTATTTGCTGAATTTCTCATTTAAATCATGAATTGTTCTTCTGATTTGTCTATCTGTATTCTATTATATCTCACTGAGTTTCCTTAAGATTATTATTTTGAATTTTTTTCTGACATTTTATATATTTCCTTATGATCAAGGTCTCTTACTGGAGAATTATTGTTTTTATTGAAGGAGAAGTTTCCTTGTTCTTTCCTGATTCATGTGTCCCTACATTGATTTCTATGTATCTGATAGAAAAGTTACCGCTTTCAATCGTTTGGAGTAGATTTTTCCCAGGGAAATATTTGTATGAATGGATCTTTGGATGTCAGATTGGTGAGGCAGCTGGTGGTCTGATTCTAGATGTTTCCAGTTTAGTCTTCATATAGTATCTTCAGCTATAATCTATATTAGTGGCATTTGCAAGTTTCTCGGTAGCCTAGACTGAGAAAGTTTGTAGAGATGGTGGTGTGACTTTGTCAGGGATGGTCTCACTGGGCTGTTTCTTAAATGGGTGGCATGCAGTGGCTTGTCTGGCCTGGGGATATTCCTGCTCAGAGCAACTTGTGGGATTGTTTCTCAGGCCTGGGATGTGGACACACAGCTGTTCAGCTGGCCTGGGGTGCTGTCTGCCAGGGGCAGCCTGTAGGGCTGTTTCTTGGGCCTGAGATGTGGGTGCACAGCTGCTTTGCTAGCCCAGTGATGTGTCTGCTAGGGGCTGCCCACAGGGCCATTTCACTGGTCTGGGATACCAGGGCAAGACTGCTCAGGGGCATGGCCACTGGAAGTAGCCCAGGGAGCTGTTTCTCAAGTCTTGTACATGGCCTCTTGGCTGCTTGCCCAGCCTGGGGACATGCCTGCCAGCAGCAGCCTGCAAGATGGCTTCTCTGGCCCTTATTGCGATCATAGGGCCATTGGGCAGGCCAGGGGTGCTACAGGGCTGTTTCTCAGGTCCTGAGCATTGATGCATAGCCACCCTGTTGGCCCAGGGATATACCAGCTGCTCTGAGGCTCAAGAGCCTTTTCAGCTTGGGGGGCATGTAGTAGTTTGGCCAACTCAAGGACAGGTTCACCCTGGGTGAGAGTGGCAGTTTCAGTTCCTCCAGCTGGAAGTGTGCTGGCTGGGGTTGGTTTCCCTGCTGTGCAGGGCCGTAATCACAGCCAGCAGTAGACTCAGGTTCTGTGCAACTGGGGTGTAGTGTTCAGCCACCTATGTGAGTTTGGTGGTGTAATGAATGTGGAGCTCCAGTGCTGGAGAGGTGCAGTGGCTACTGTCCCCCAGAGGGTGCACTCCAAGGTGGCACTGTGCTGTAGCAGCTTGGCTCACAGAGGTGGATGTGGGGGCAGTGGGGAGCATACTTTGTGCTCCTAATACAGGGCAATGCAGCTATGTGAATTCCCAGCAGCTCTAAACACTGCACTCAAGGCCTGGGAGGACTATGGGGTTCTCCTGTAGAAAGAATTGTTGATATTTGTGGTAGCAGTGGGTGCTGGCGGTGATATTCTGCTAACCTTTTCCTCACAATGAGAAGTCCCTCCTGTGTCCAGGCTGATCTGATCCAGACAGAGGAGACAGGGCAGCAGAGGCTGTTTACCTTCACACTACCCTCCTGGACTGCCAATCACCACGGGTGCATCTCCATTCCCCTGCTGCATGTCAGTGCTCTTCATTTGACATTCCAGTCAAATCTTAGTTGTTTATTCAGTGCATTGGTCCTTTTATGTGTGAGTGATAAGTGCCAGGTGACTCTAGTCAGCTATCTTGCTGACTGAAGAACCTGTATGAACAGTGAGAGAGAATACTAAGACAGTTGTAGATAAAAAAAAAAAATCCAGGGAAAATACTACCAGCTGTTAAACATTTAGCAAATTAATTAGGAGGAGGTTGTTTTTATTGATATTTATTAAAGTGTAAAAGTGAGGTTGTCCTAGGCGTGCAAAGAAAATAATTCAAATACAGTAGACAGTTGTTAGGGAGGTGGTGATAAGTGTAATTAAAGGGCTCAGGTACTGGTTATGATGTGTTAGCAATTTTGATATTTAAGTCTTTGGAGTAGAAGCCTGTAAGAAAAGGTGTATATGTAAATGTGAGGCTTACAGTAATAAGCAAAAAAGTGGTGAAGAGTATAGCTCTAAATAGCCTCCTATTTTTTGAGTATCTTGGTCATCATTAAGGTTATGAATGATGGATCTGGAGCATATAAACAGCATAGCTTTGAAGAATGCATGTGTACAGATATGGAGAAATGTTAGATGTAGTTGGTTAATACCAATAGTGACCTAATTGTCTTGAGGTGGAAAATGTGACATTTTTGATGTCATTTTGTGTTAGGGCACAAATTGCATGAATAAAGTGTTCACAGCACTTAAGCATATTGTTAGTTTTTGAATTGTTTTGTTGTTTTCTCTGAGTAGGTGAAAAACAGATTAATAGGAAAATCCTGCTACAGCTACTGTGCTGGAATGGAGTAGGTCTGAGACAGGTGTTGGGCCTTCTTTTGCTGATGGTAATCATTGATGAAGGCCAAAGTGGACAGATTTGCCAGTTGCTTCCAGAAGAAGCCCAAATAATGGAAAGATATAGGGTTGGAGTCAGGCATGAAAATTTGACAAAACTCCCATGTATCTTAGTATAGTAAAAATTGTGCTACTGATAAGGAAATCTGATGTTTCCAATGTGATTATGTCAGATAGCTTGGAGGGTTGCTATATTTGCATTCACTCAGCTGTATCATCATTTGATAATTAAAAATATATAATTCCCACCGATTCTCATCCAACGAAGAGTTGCCAGTTGCCAAAGTTTGTTGGCAGTAACTAAAATTTGTATAGCAATGAGAAATAAAAGTAATTTTTTTTCGAGATGGAGTCTACTAGCTCTGTCACCCAGGCTGGAGTGCAGTGACGCGATCTTGGCTCACTGCAACCTCCGCCTCCCAGGTTCAAGCGATTCTCCTGCCTCAGCCTCCCGAGTAGCTGGGACTACAGGTGTGTGCCACCATGCCCAGCTAATTTTATGTATTTTTAGTAGAGATGGGGTTTCACCATGATAGCCAGGATGGTCTTGATCTCCTGACCTTGTGATCCACCTGCCCTGGTCTCCCAAAGTGCTGGTATTACAGGTGTGAGCCACTGTGCCTGGCCTAAGTAAATATTTTAAAAATCAGTATTTGAATCTAAATGTATGTATCATATTGAAAATGCTGAATGATCATGTAACAGAAAGTGCCACTGGTATAAATATTATTGAGAAATAATGTAACTTGAAGCTGAGTGTTAGTTTTAAGGTTTGAATAGTTACTCGGATTATTTCTTGGCCTGAGTAAATGTATATTAGAGCTGGAATGAGACTAGTTACAAAAGCATATGATATAGAAGTTTTTACATAGTGAGGGTATGAAATACCTTTGTAAGTCTTGGTAATAGTTATGATAATTGCTAAAATTAAGATAAGTGAAATGGTGATAAAGGAAGAGAATAAATTTATTACTTTTTTGTTTGCTTTTATTTGTTTTTATTTTTTTGAGACAGAGTCTCACTCTGTCACCCAGGCTGGAGTGCAGTGGTGCGATCTTGGCTCACTACAACTTCTGCCTCCCAGGTTCAAGCGACTCTCCTTCCTCAGCCTCCCAAGTAGCTGGGGTTACAGCTGTGCACCACTACACTCTACTACTTTTTGTGTTTTTAGTAAAGACAGAGTTTCAACATGTTGGCCAGGCTGCTCTTGAACTCCTGTCCTCAGGTGATCCGCCTGCCTCAGGCTCCCAAAGTGCTGGGATTACAGATGTGAGTCACACGCTTACTACTTTTTTGGAGTTGCATCATTTTTTTGGTTCCTAAAACCAATGGATTACTTGTATCCTTTAAAAATTGATTAAGCTGTATTTTTACATTAATATGTGGGGGCATTGTTAGCAGTTCTTGCATACTTTCTCAGTAAATAAGGAGTTTTAACCTTCTATTATTTGATTTATAATCTAATTTTTTAATGTACATTAACAGTATGTGGGTCCTAGAATAATTTTGCTATTAAGTGATAGGAGTAGCATTTGCATTTTCTCATGTGAATGATGGCTCATTTGTTAATGTGATATGTAAATTTTCCCTGTTGTGTTGTAATTAATATGCAGAGGGAATATTGGGCTGTAATTAATATGTTAATTCCTATTAATAATAATGGTAAAATTAAATCATGAAAATGATTCTATAACTACAAATAGCTCTCTGATTAGGTTGATGGTTGGTGGTAGGGCTACAATGTTTAGGCTAGCTAATACTCATCATTTGTTATTAAAGGGAGCAATGTCTGTAGTCCTCGAGTTAACAGAACATTTCAGCTTTATATTTATTCATGATTTGAGTTTGTGAAGAAGAATAGTATGGATGATGTGAGGCCATGGGCAATTATTAGAATTATAGCTCCTATAAAAATGTATGGAGTTTGGATGAAAATGGCTATAAATACTAGTGCTATATGATTTATGGATGAATATATAATAAGTGATTTTTTTTTTGAGACAGAATCTCATTATGTCTCCCAGGCTGGAGTGAAGTGGCATGATCTTGTCTTACTGCAACCTCTGCCTGCTGGGTTCAAGCAATTCTTATACCTCAGCCCCCTGAGTAGCTGGATTACAGGCGTGCACTACCATGCTGGCTAATTTTTGTATTTTTAGTAAAGATGGAGTTTTGCCATGTTGGCCAGTCTGGTCTCGAACTCCTGGCCTCAAGTGATCCACCCACCTTGGCTTCCCAAAGTGCTGAGATTACAGGCGTGACCCACCACGCCTGACTGTGATAAATGATTTTAAGTCTACTTGGTGTAAACAAATAGAGCTTGCTATAATTATTCCTCACAGGGATATTATATAAAATGGATAAGCTATATATTCTGTTACTGGGTTTGGAATTATAGTAATTTGTATTATATTATAGCCAGTTGATTTTACAGCTGCAAGAACTGTGGATTCAGCAAATTGGAGCTTCTGCATGTACTTTGGTAGTCAGAGATAAAAACTATAAACGGATATTTTTACCGTAAGTGCTATCATGCATGCTAATCATAAAAGACTATTATGTCAAGAGTTCAGTAGTGTTTGAACACAGTAATGGGTTATTAAAAAGTGTAATGAGCCTGTAGAGTTTTGGATATAAATTAATGCAAGTAGTTGAGGTAAAAAACCAATTAGAGTGTAGAACAAGAAAGGGAGCCCAGGATTTAATCATTCTATTTGGCTTCCTTATCAGATAATAATAATTAGAATTGGAATTAGTGTTGCCTCAAAGAGGATGCAAAATAGAGTTAGTTCTGTGGCAGTAAATGTTATGATTAAGAATAAATGTAGAAACATTAATATTGCAATATATAGCTTTTTCATATATATGATTCTTTGGAGAGATGCTGTTGACTTGCTATAATTATTTGGGGAAGTAATCAATTTGTTAGTATTTTAATAAAATTGGGGCTGTTAGTGAGTTGGAGAAAAAAAACGAATGAAAAGTTTAGGCTATGTTTACTAAATTAGCCTTAGGGAAATAAGCTGATGAAACTAATTAGTAGACAGTGCATAGTTGTATGAATTCAAAGTTTAGAATTTTTAGAATATCATGTCACTGACATAAGTATAATTGTGGGTATAATCATTGCTAGCACTGGAGAAATTTTGAGTTTTATATGTAATCTGAGCCACATGCATTAGGTACCATTGTTAGTAATGCCAGTCCTATGGCAGCCTCACAGGCTGCAAATACTAGTAACATGATAGGCATTATTGTGGATAAGATAGAGAATATATTTAAAACTACAAGGATTCCTAGAATAAATCATGATAGTATTATACATTCTAAACATAATAATGGAGATATTAGGTGTGATCCCATTATATTAGTAGTCCTATTAGGGATATGATGTAAACTAGAATAATACTGATATAAATTGAAGGCATATTGGTAATTATAAAATATCGTAATTTAATGAGTCAGAATTATTTGTTGTAATTTAAACTAATTGCCATACTCAAATCAACTCATTCTTGTCCATCTTGAATTCATTCATAAGCTTAGGCCTAAGTCTAGAATGTAGTTTAAAATTAGAGGTATAGTAAGAATAACTTTTGGGTTACTTGTTTGAGATGTTCATGTTGTAGTAATAGGAGGGACATTTCTAGGTTGAATAATAGAAATGTAATAGTTAATATGAAAAATTTTATGTAAATGGCAGGCAGTGCCTATTAGATCAAATCCACATTTGTATGGGCTTGATTTTTCTATGTAGATGTTTAGATGTGGGAAGCAGAATGTGATGATTACAAGTACTAGTGCTAGTGATGTATTAGTTGCTAAAGTCAATGTAAGGTTAATTATTCTTTTCCAGTTTAGACTAGAGCTAATTGATTGGAAGTCAGTTGTACAGTTAATACTAAAAGAATAGAATCTTCATCAATAGACAGAAATGTACAGAAATAGTCATTACATCTGTAAAATGTCATTATCAGGTAACTTCAAAACCAAAATGGTAGTAAATTTTAAGTTGACCTAAGAAACAGAGGATAAAAAAGCTCATTATCACTGGTTATTAGAGAAATGCAAATCAAAACCACATTGAGATACCATCTCACACCAGTTAGAATAGCGTTGATTAAAAAATCAGGAGACAACAGATGCTGGAGAGGATGTGGAGAAATAGGAACACTTTTACACTGTTGGTGGGAGTGTAAATTAGTTCAGCCACTGTGAAAGACTGTGGCAATTCCTCAAGGATCTAGAATTAGAAATACCATTTGACCCAGCAATCCCATAACTGGGTATATACCCAACGGATTATAAATCATTCGATTATAAAGACACATGCACACATATGTTTATTATAGCACTGTTCACATAGCAAAGACCAAATGCCTATCAATATTAGACTGGTTAAAAACAAATGTGGCACATATTCACCATGAAATACTATGCAGCCATAAAAAAGGATGAGTTCATGTCCTTTGCAGGGACTTGGATGAAGCTAGAAACCATAATTCTCAGCAAACTGACACAGGAACAGAAAACCAAACACCGCATGTTCTCACTCATAAGTGGGTATTGAACAATTGGGAACACATGGACATATGGAGGGGAACATCACACACTGGGGCTGGTCTGGGGGTGGGGGGCTAGGGGAGGGATAGCATTAGGAGAAATACCTAGTGTAGATGACAAGGTGATCAATGCAGCAAACTACCATGGCACGTGTATACCTATGTAACAAACCTGTATGTTCTGCAAATGTACCCAGAACTTAAAGTATAATAATTAAAAAAAAGGAGCAGAGGATAAGGAGCTCTGATAATTGCATGTAGTCATTGGAAGCCTGTTACTATGAAGAATGTTGAGCCATTTACACCATTGCAGATGGTAAAGGATATTTTTAAGTGTTCTAAGGTTTGTAATAATATAAAAGAAATGCCTAATGAAATTGTGATGAAAAGAGCTTGAAGTTTATTTTTATGGATTTCTTCTATTAAGCTATGGTACACTCAGGTGATTGATACTTTTGAGGCTAACAGAACTGATGTACTGAGTAAACTTCTAGGAGATTAAGTAGGTGAATACCTGTTGGTGGTCAGCAACCTCCCAGTTCTGGGATTGGGGCTAGACTTGAGTGGTAGAAGGCTCAGAATAAAACTTGTGATATGATAAATTATTTTGTACTGTAGGCATTTTTGAATGATTAATTTTGGTAGCCTTGCAGTGAGCTTTCTCAGCTATAACATCATCACTGGTAGACCGTTAATATATTAGTTAGTAGACCTAAAGGTAATAAAATAATCAAGTTAAAGTGAAGTTGTATTACTAAGATGTCATGAATAGAGTTAATAATGTTCCTGTGGGTGGTCAGGAGGTAGGATTAACTATATGGTTAGTGGAGGACTATTGGGTCATAAAGTAAAGACTACCTAGGAGTGTGGAGTCATAAGCTTGAATTGGGGATACAGCATGTTCAAGAAGAGTAAGTAAAATTATATTTATTAAGATGATAAATGTAATTGAGGCTGTTGCAAAGATAATGTTAACAGAGTTAAATCTTGAACAATGGAAAGTTAGGGTTTCCACCCCCTACCCATGCAGTTGAAAATTCATACGTAACTTTTGACCCCCTTAAAACAACTACTAATAGCCTACTGTTGACTGGAAGCCCACCAATAACATAAACAGTCAGCAAATATTTTATGTTTTACAAAAAGTGCAAAGTTTTTGCACCTGCTTGTGTGGTTTTAGCAATGGCTTCATGAATTTTTATGCTGGATTCATTTATCTTGAAATGGTGGGCAACCTCAATCTATGGTACATGTCAAGCAACTCAACTTATTCTTGTAATGGCATAATTTTTTCCTGTTTCTAAGAAGCACTTCTAGCATCACTAATGCACTTCATACAGGTCCCATGGTGTTATTTAAGGTTTACACTACTAAGCTCAATGAAAAATATACAAGGGCTGGGCACAGTGGCTCACACCTGTAATCCCAGCACTTTGGGAGGGGAGGATTCCCTGAGCTGAGGAGTTTGAGACCAGCTTGGGCAATATGGTGAAACCTCATGTCACAAAAAATACAAAAATTAGCTGGGTGTGGCATGCGCATGTAGTTACTCAAGGCTGAGGTGGGAGAATTGCCTGGGAGGTGGAGCTGAGATCGCACTGAGCCGAGATCGCATCATTGCGCTCCATCCTGGGCAACAGAACCAGACTGTATCTCAAAAAAGACACACACACACACACACACACACACACACACACACACACACACACACACACAAAAGAGAGAAAGAGAGAAAGAAAACTACAAAGAACCACAAGATCACTTTTTACAATGACATGCAATTATTTACTGGAGAGACTTCTCACGCAGAGATGATTAGTGTCACATAGCATTAAAAATGAATACTCCGAGAGAGATCCAAGATGGCCGATCACTAGCAGCTCAGGATTGCAGCTCCCAGTAAAAGGCAGAGAGCCGGAGAGAGATCCAAGATGGCCGATTAGCAACAGCTCAGGAATGTAGCTCCCAGTGAAAGCGCAGAGAACGAGTGAACGCCGCACTTTCCGACGAATTTTTGTTGCCCACAGACTGGGAGATTCCCGGCAGAGGAGCCACACTGGTCGCCAGCGCGACTCTTTTGGCCGGAGCGGCTGTTTTGCCGGCGCCCCAGCGCGGCGCTTCCTGGTGCGGAGTGTACGGGACGGACGGGCTCGGCTGGTCCCATCCCCACAAGGAAAACAGCAATTGGAAGCGCTGAAGACTGAGAGTTTCACAGCGAGCACAGCAAACCCGGGAAGGTCTGGCTCTGTGGGGAAGGGGTGTCCGCCAAAGGAAAACTAAGAAACAGAAAAACTTCATCACCGGGCAGAGAGAGATCCAAGATGGCCGCGTAGCAGCAGCTCAGGATTGTAGCTCCCAGTGAAAGCACAGAGAGCGAGTGGATGCTGCAATTGCAGACGAATTTTTGATGCCCATAGACTGGGAGATTCCCGGCGAAGGAGTCACCCGGGGCGCCAGCGCGACTCTTTTGGCCGGCGCGGTGCTTCTCGGTGCGGCGTGTACGGGACTGGTTGCCCTTTTAGTCGGGCTCGGCTGGTCCCATCCCCACAAGGAAAACAGCAATTGGAAACGCCAAGGACAGAGGGTTTCACAGCAAGCACAGCGAACCCGGGAAGGTCTGGCTCTGTGGGGAAGGGGTGTCCGCCAAAGGAAAACTAAGAAACAGAAAAACTTCATCACCGGGCAGAGAGAGACCCAAGATGGCCGCGTAGCAGCAGCTCAGGATTGTAGCTCCCAGTGAAAGCGCAGAGAGTGAGTGGATGCCGCAATTGCAGACGAATTTTTGATGCCCACAGACTGGGAGATTCCCGGAGAAGGAGCCACACGGGTCGCCAG
>CAUYQU010055175.1:0-43413 GCA_963574635.1 Cheracebus regulus
AGAAGAAAACCTAGAAAAACCATCCAGGACATAGACATATGCAAGGATTTCATGACTAAAACACCAAAAGCATTGGCAACAAAAGCCAAAATAGACAAATGGGATCTAATTAAACTTCAGAGCTTCTGCACAGCAAAATAAACAATTATTAGAGTGAACCAACAACCAACAGAATGGGAAAAAAAATTTGCAATCTAACCATCTGACGAAGGGCTAATATTCAGAATCTACAAAGAACTAAAACAGATTTACAAGAGAAAAACAAACAAACCCATTCAAAAGTGGACGAAAGATATGAACAGACACTTCTCAAAAGAAGACATTCATGCAGTCAACAAACCTATGAAAAAATACTCATCACTGGTCGTTAGAGAAATGCAAATCAAAACTACATTGAGATACCATCTCATGCCAGTTAGAATGGCAAACATTAAAAAATCTGGGGACAACAGATGCTGGAAAGCATGTGGAAAAATAGGAACACTTTTACACTTTTGGTGGGAGTGTAAATTAATTCAACCATTGTGGAAAATAGTGTGGGTTAGGTCCTTGACCCAGCAATTCCATTACTGGGTGTAAATCCAAAGTACTATAAATCATTCTATTATAAAGACACATGTACACGTATGTTCATTGTGGCACTGTTTACAATAGCAAAGACCTAGAACCAACCCAAATGCCCATCGATGATAGACTGGACAAAGAAAATGTGGCACATATACACCATGGAATACTATGCAGCCATAAAAAATGATGAGTTTGTGTCCTTTGTAGGGACATGGATGAACCTGGAAACCATCATTCTCAGCAAACTGACACAAGAACAGAAAACCAAACACTGTATGTTCTCACTCATAGGCGGGTGTTGAACAATGAGAACACTTGGACACAAAGAGGGGAGCATCACACACTGGGATCCATTATGGGGGCCAGAGGAGGGACAGTGGGAGGAACGGTGGGGGAGGGATAAAGTGGGGAAAAATGTCAGGTAGAGGTGATGGCGGATGTAGGCAGCAAACCACCTTGCTGTGAATGTACCTATGCAACAATCTTGCATGATCTGTACATGTACCCCAGAATCTAAAGTACAATAATAAAAAAAAAGAAACAGCAAAAAGTGCTGGGATTCTCCATTCTCTCCTTTTTTTCTCTCTCTCTCTTTTTTTTTTGAGACAGGGTCTCACTCTGTCACTCAGGCTGGAGTGCAGTAGCACCATCTCGGCTCACTGGAACCTCTGTCTCCCAGGTTCAAGTGATTCTTGTGCTTCAGCCTCCCATGTAGCTGGGATCACAGGTGTCTGCCACCATGCCTAGCTATGGGATTCTCTTCCGCATTTCATGCTCCTAAGTGGCTCTCCTCATGTGGTAGGTCAGGGCCAGTCTGCAACCAGCCTGTCTCCCAATTTCACACCTGTGTGCCAAATGTAGACCCCAAGGAATAGGGGGCTGGGAGTTTTAAGCCCCTCTTTCAATTTCCCACAGAGCCTCTCTAAATAATCACTTCGTCATAAATTGTGGTGTGCTTGCTCTACAAACACAACTTAAACTATTATCTCCTATCTCTGTCTCTACCTTCTCCAAGACAATCCCAGCAAGATGTGCTTCTTAAGTCCTTTTTACATGGAAATTCTGGACTCTTTACTGAAGGGCTCAGCTGAGGCCAGGGATGCCTATGTTGGCAGCTTCCATTACAAATACCTTGTTAGACCAGAATAGCTCCCCTACGAAAGTACCTTTCCAAAGAAGGAAAGCTGGGCTTTTTAAACAGTGGACAATCTCACAAGGGGTGCTGTTGTTGTTGTTGGGATTTCCCAGCGTTTTTCACTGATAGTTAAGTAGAGCTATTGTGGAAAAATCCAGGATTTTAGGCAGTTTTTGGAATATACAAAATAATCAGATTCAAAGCTAGGGACACAAAGTGTCCTGTTTCCTCATTTATCTTTGTCTTTTGATTTAAAATAACACAGCCACAGGATTTTGGAGCAAACTTGGCTCCAGTACTACCAATCTCTAATTTCTATGTTAACGCTGAGGAAGAGGCAGGGAAAAGAACTCACATGGGCACATAATATCCTTCCAGGCACATGCAGGATATTTATAGGCCTGATTCCATTCAGTCTTTCAACAGCCCTCTGGAGTGGGTGTTTACTATATTTCTCAGACGAAGAAATGGTTGCCCATGGGTAAAACGCCATTCCCAATTTCACATAGGTAGTAGCTAAGGGGATTAAGATTTGAGTTCAAGTCCTAAAGACTGCTTTTTTTTTTTTTTAATTATATGAATCCACTGAGCTAAAAATAACTTTTAGGATTTTAAATGCCATCCAGTGACAATTTCTACAAACCATAGACAAAAGATCCCAAATGTCAGTTAGAGTCATTCGGAGGCACTCATAGCAACTTCAACACATTCCCAAAATAGAAAATATTATGCTGAATTCCTGTATTAAAAGGATACTGAATTGATCACCTGAATTTATCTGTGGATCCAAAGGGTTCATCTGATTCCCATAAATCCACTAAGCACAGGAGAGCCAGAATACAAAACAGCATCTTTCCCGCCCGAATAAAATAGAGATTAAAACTTTTGATGTGAAAGTCAATTTAAGCATATTTGCTTGAAAGTTAATAAACTATTAGACTTTTCAATATCTATTTACTGGGAATAGAGGCACAATACAAAACAATTACAGATGAGCAGTCTACTAAAATCATTATCTATTGACCAAAAGTCATCATTATATCAGCATCATAACTTAGATCAATTAGATGTACCAGAGAACAGAAAGCAAATGAGATGGAGTGAAAATGGGATTGCTGAATTTGGCAAAATAAAACAAGAAATGTCCATCAGCTTTGAATTTCAGATAAACTACCCTTTTTTTTTTTTAAAGGTACATCTCATGCAATATTTGGCAAACATTTACATTAAAAAAATTCACCATTTATATGAAATTCAAATTTAATTAAGTGTCTCGTATTTTTATCTGGTAGTCTTAAATGAAAGCAAAGGCCATATACAGTTTTACGGGGAACCTAGTTATTCTAATCAAAACGATAATAGCTAACATTTTCATAGCAATTATCCTTTATGCACTTTATAAATGTCAATTTATTTAATCCTAAACACAATCCTATAAGACAGATACTATAATTCCTATTTAGAAAATAAGAATATTGAGACAGTGACAGATGAATTTGCCCATTGTCATGCAACTAGTGGCAGAGAAGGGGTTTGAACCCAGATGGTCCTGCTATAGACTTTAACACTCTAACAATTTTCAGATACTGTCTGTTATAAAATGTGTCTGTGAATTCAAAATCCCACAAACTGCACAAAGATTGATCATATTATTCAACATACTTTAAACATGCATCATTTACCTACTTTACCCAAGGCCTCTTTAACATACAACAACAGTAAACTAAATTTTCTCTCTTCAAATGGCACTTCAGAAATTAGTAATATCTCATAGTCATTGTTAGAATATCTTTTATTGTGCTACATGCATCAAAGGGCAAAATAACAAAAATATTCATAACTTAATTATATATATATATACTTAAAGGGTGTATATATATATATATATATATATATTTTTTTTTTCCTAGTCAGAGGATACTTAAATTCCAGATTTCTAAACAGATCTTCTTTCTCATAAATTTTAGATTTGATTCTATGTATGGATATTTAATATACTTTATTTCCTACAGAGTTAGGATAAATTAAAGATTTGTTGTTGGATTTATTCATTTAATAAAAGATCAATATAAGATTGGATTTTTAACATTTGCATACTGGTACCATGGAATTTCTTTAGTTTAGAGTGTCCTGATGCTTTAATCTTAAATTGCAATTAGATTCATATTCAAGTAATCTTCAAAAGTCAGCATATCTAAGCAAGTCTCATTAGGATGGGACTTCAGGGCAGGCACAGTGACTCACACCTGTAACCCAACACTTTGGGAGGCCCAGGCAGATGGATTGCTTGAGCTCAGGACTTCAAGACCGGCCTGGGCAACATGGCAAAACCCCATCTCTACAAAAATACAAAAATTAGCCAGCCATGGTGGTGTGTGCCTGTGGCCCCAGCTATTTGGGAATCTGAGGTGGGAGGATCCCTTGAGTTCGTGAAGTGGAAATTGCAGTGAGCCGGGATCGTGCCACTACACGCCAGCCTGTGCAACAGAGCATAAAAAGCTGTCTCAAAAAAAAAAGGAAAGAATAGTATGGTTCCCTTTAAATGAATATGTTTCAAATAATAAATAACCGATTGCTTCTTTCTTGAACATCACCTTGCACAAGAACTCAAAGATATTTGTCCAAAAACACACATTTCTATGCCCAACACAGACCTAATAACATCAGAATCTCTGGGGATAAAATGTAAGAATCTGCATTTCCAGCCAGCCCATGCCACCAGCGCATTCTGATGCAGGAGGTCTCCAAACCACGCTCTGAGAAAATGACTTTGACCCCAACGTGTGAGCAGATACAAGCAGCTGTGTGTGTGTGCTTTTTCCTACTGAGATCTTTAAAGCTGCTTTATTTTTAAAATTTTTCCTATTCTCATTACAGAGCTTTGAGACAGCTTGTAGAAAATGGATATATATATATACACACATATATACACACACTTCTATATATACACTTCTATATACATATAAGTTTATATACTTATATGCTTATATTGGTGTATATATATGTGTGTGTGTGTGTGTGTGTGCATGTGTGTGTATGTATATATATGTATATATATATACATATATATAAAATTTAGTGTCTCAATCTAAAGTACTTTGGATCCATTACCTTGTATTACAGATTTTCCCACATCATAAGGCATATGCCTAACAGAACAGATGGGTTCTGTGGTACTTAACAAAGGGCCATCAAATCCTACAGCTTTGGGGATTAAAACTCTACAGTGCTTTTTCATGAAGAAACAAAGACTGAACCTTTAATAGGTTTTAGGATGTTAAGAGTGCAGTGAAAAGTGACTCAGAGTTTAACTTAAGTAATAGTTTATTTCATTACCATTGTTGTTATTTTATTCAGTCATTTACCTTAAACCCTCTTAAGCACATTTGGTTTTGCTAATTATGCTGTACATACAATAGTAATAGTAGTCACATACACCCAATGCCATAATGATAATACAACCCTGAATGCAATCCCTATCAAATTTTGTTTCATATTTTATTTTAAAACTATAGGACAAAATATAATAAAAATAGAAACTAATTAATAATGGCTATAGATAAATATCACTTTGCTTTTTTTTCTAATGATAGATAACCTTGTACAAAAACCTTTTAATCAATTTTCAAAAGCATTAAGAAATAGTACAAATGGAAAGTTGTTTTTTTTTCTTTTTTTTTTTTTTTGAGACAGAGTCTCTGTCGCCCATGCTGGAGTGTGGTGGTGCAATCCTGGCTCACTGAAACCTACATCTTCCGGGTTCAAGCAATTCTTCTGCCTCAGCCCCCTGAGTAGTTGGGATTACAGGTGCCTGCCACCATGGCCAGCTAATTTTTGTATTTTCAGTAGAGACGGGGTTTCATTACATTGGCCAGGCTGGTCTCGAACTCCTGACCTCAGGTAATCCACCCACCTTGGCCTATCAAACTGCTGGGATTATAGGCATGAGCCACTGCTTCCAGTCTGACACTATTTTTTTTTATTAAACCTATTCTACTGAGTAAAAGTAAACAGAAACACCCCTGCCTCCTTTACATTTTTTTTATTTAAAGGGCACCAAGCATGAAAGAAGAAAATATATTGGATACAGAAATCTTATTATCCAAAGGGCCTATATTCTGGCTTTTTGAATGAGGAAAACCTGCAAGGCAAAAAATAATGATGCTTTCATAGCAGAGTTCCTGTTACTCAACAAGTGTCAAAGACTACAAAATGTCTACTACTTATGTTTGGTGTCCCATTTTAAAATGGTGAATATCCTAATATAATTCTACATTAAAGTTTAACAATTGTCAGAGCCTTTCATTGGAACGAGGAGAGAGAAATTTACATCATGAACATAGAGAAGGCAAAACCAGAGCATGTGAATATTTGTAGGAGGACAAACTACAGTTTATATAAAGGTAAGCTGTAGCAATGATACTCTATTATTTTAAGCAAGAAAAAACAGTATTAAAGAAAGTTCAATGCAGTTTAAGAAATAGGACAGAAAATTTTTCCCATTTGAGTGACAAATAAATATTTGTGTACTATTGTAAACTTCTCTTAGGAACTCCTTCTCAACAGGTAAAGGTGTTCATTTGTTACTTTCCTTGCTTAGAGTGGTGCATGCATATGACTCATTTTATTCATGACAGGGGTTGACTGTTCCTCAGGTATATCTGGTCTCACTTTAGCTTATGTGCACCATTCTGAAGATGAAATGATAGCAATGCTTTGGATCCATTTAGTTAATTTCAAATGCTTGGCTTATAAGATATGAATGAAGAATTGAAATTGCTTGTTATATGAAGTAGGAACAGAGTCATGCAGTGTACTGGAAAACCAAGTTTGCAGATACACACATTTTGCATATATTGTGCTGTACTGAAAAAATACTCATGCAAAAAAAAAAAAAGACTGCTAAGTTTAAACCAAATTCTGTGTGATGTCAGCCACAGACCAGTCACGAAAAAATAGAACTCAATGGAAAAGGGAGAAACTGGATTTTTGGGTCAAGTTCTGCCATTTGCAGGATTAAGTCATGTAATGTCTGAAAATTGTTTTTTCCATGTTTTTAGATAGGGAAATTTACACAAATAATAATGTGTAAACATATTATTAGAAAGATACAATGAAAAAATTAGAAAAGCCCTTTGAAAACAATGAAGTGCTATAGAAATACAATTTAATTAATACACAATATTCCATAGTGGTTCCTATGGGATATTAGTGTGGTTATTTTTACTTTATTTTATTTTTTTTAAATTTTACTTTAAGTTCTGGAATACAGGTGTAGAATGTGCACGTTTGTTATATAGGTATACATGTGCCATGGTTGTTTGCTGCACTTATCAACATCTGGGTTTTAAGCCCTGCATGCATTAGATATTTGTCCTAATGCTATCCCTCCCCTTGATCCCCACCCCCAACAGGCCCTGTTATGTGACATTCCCCTCCCTGTGTCTACTAATTGTTTAATTCCCACTTATGAGTGAGAACATGTGGCATTTGGTTTTCTGTTCCTGTGTTAGCTTGCTGAGAATGATGGCTTCCAGCTTCATCCATGTTAAAAAGCACTCCATGAAAAATAAGAAAATCATCAACTAAAAAAAGAGTCAAACAAATCTCTTGGCAACAGGACTCTTAAGAGTCTTTATGTTAATATGCATGCGAAGAATTAAGAATATTAAAGAGGATATAGAATTTACAAAATGTATTTCAGCATGGAACCTTTTATTTTTTTTTGGAATCATTGCTTACCTTATGGAAGCAGTGATTTTCTGGATATATTTTGGAAAATGATGATATGATTTATCATTTAGAGAGAAAGAGAATGTAATTTGTTTTAAAAGATTGCATTTTTAGGATGAAAGAGTGCTATATACATTTTCCTAATTTGATCAGTTCAAAATCAAACAAGAAAAAGAAGGCCATTTTGAAAACTGGGTCTGCAGTCAGATGAACCCAAATCTGTTAGTGAAACTATCTGCAAAAGGGTCATCTGGATAATGGAAATTTTGTGTTGGGATAGTAGTTTTGAATTTACAACTAGGACTAGCAACCAAGAGTACTGAGGGTGGTGGACAGCCTAAGGTGGAGGTCATCTACGGCAGCAAGCTAGACCCACATGTACTGGGAAACCAGAGGTCAAAGTGGCATCAGATGGTACCATAAGAGCCAGGGCAGTTCCTGAAACTTCAACAGAAATGAAAGTGGGCTGCCAAGAAACAACCAATTGCCCTTCAGAGCGCATGCTAGAGCTGGAATGCAAAGCCAGAGTAGATGTATTAGTTTGTTTTCATGCTGCTGATAAAGACATACCTGAGATTGGGTAATTTATAAAGAAAAAGAGGGTTAATGGACTCACAGCTCCACGTGGCTAAGGAGGCCTCACAGTCACAGTGGAAGGCGAAAGGCATGTCTTACATGGCCACAGGGAAAATGAGAGAATGAGGGCCAAGAGAAAGAGGAAATCCCCTGATAAAACCATCAGATCTCGTGACACTTACTCACTACCATGAGAACAGTATAGGGGAAACACTACCCCCATGATTCAGTGATCTCCCACTGGGTCCCACCCACAACACATAGGAATTATGGGAGCTAGAATTTAAGATGAGATTTGGGTGAGGACACAGTCAAACCGTATCAGTAGATAAACCAATTAACAAGCACCCAGAAAAGCTCAGGTGGAGAAGAAGTCAGGGGAGGAGAGGAGTCAGACACATATTAGAAACTGCTGGAAGTAGAGGGCAGGTCAAATGGCAGGAGCAGCATCCAGATTCTCTGACTGGCCTGGGCAAGAACCTAAGCAATTAGTTAAGTAGTCAAAACTTTGGTTGACTTTAATACTAAGGTCACAATCTGTTCTAGTTCAAAAATATGTATATCTATTTTTTAAAAATATAAATGAATTCCAGAAAGTTATTACCCAGAAGCTGTAAACAAATAAATGTGTCCTTAGTCACATCTTAAAGAATCTCAGAGAAGAATCTGACCAAAGATCAAAACAGAAAAGACATTGGCTAGGTCCAGAAGACACATTATTCTAAAGAATTATAATAGCAGCATAAAACAAACAAAGACATTAGACATTTGAAAGTCACTTCACTGATGTTGTCCCTAATGCTAATTTTATTAATTAAAAATAAATGAATGCAAAATTTTCTATAAATAAGTTTATTTTATATTTACATCAGCTAGGAAATCAATACCTCATAAATGAGGGATATTTACAATCATAAATGTAAACAAAAAGTGACTCCCTCTTATTATAGCATCACTGGCTTTGAGGAAATATTATGAAAGTTTCTGGGATAAACTAAAGCAATGGAGCCAGATGAGCTTAACTATGAGCAAGCTTGATGGACAGAGTAGGGTTCTCTAAAACGTAAAGTATGAATAACAAACATATCGTTGGGTTGTGGGGAGAAAATATTAGAATTTCTATTCCTATTTTTTATTTGTTTTATTTTAAACCAAAAAATAGAGGAATTGCATTTTCCAAATGTTTCATACATGTGTATGTGTGTGTATTCAATGCTCAGTAAAACTGGAAGAGATGTACAGTTGTAATACTGTGGCACCACAAATTTAGATGATAAGCTGGATCCCCAGAATCTATAGTCTGCCTGGACCCACTGGGAGCTGTTATTCAAGACAAGGCAAGTGACCAGATATATGCTGATCAAGACTGGTCATTGGAGAGGCTTCCTAATCCAACAGATATCCCCCTGAAAAAATGAGTCACTTCAATCATGAGTCTAGAAAATACTGTGGTAAAAATCACCTCACAGTCTTCCTGACAAGTGCTGAATCCCCTTTAGGCCACTGATTGGCTGTGCAATCTTTAACAAGCTTCTCTGACTCTTCATTATAAAACAGACATAACTTATCTCACTGAGAGGGCTGCTTTAAAGATAAAATGAGATTACTGATTACAATTGATTCCAATTTTATTTAAAAGCCTTTACAAATGCTCATAATATTTGAAACAGTATTCCCAAGTTCTAAATTTTGCTCATTGGCATATTTTCAGCTCATATTTTTAGAAGAGAGTGTTTACCATTCTTACAGATATGTTTTGTTACTGCAAAGATAACTAATATGTCACAAATGAAAATTCATTTGCACACACAGGAATCAGAAGTCATCTAGTTTACATTATCATAAAACAGGAGCTGGCCTGCTGTGCACATGGAATTCTTTTAATTTCTATCGTTGTTTTTCAATGGTTTCTATACCACTTATAAGCAGAAGCATCCAACATCCTAAATTTCGGTTTCTTGCTTTTGGAATTTTGAGTTAATGACAATTGGGGCATCAATAATCACACACACAGGCAGCTACAATACTCAATATGTCTTTCAGTTCCTTATACCTGGCATTGTGTTTTGTTATAACAGGTGCCTCAAATATACTTCTTTTAATTCAAAAAGTATAAAGTCATCTAAAATAACCTCCAAGCCGTAAAGCTTCCATGCATTTTTTATGTACAATTGGAGCTTGTCTTTCTGAAATTGTACCTGTATCTGAAGCTGATTTATTCTTTCTCATTGCCAGCAGAAACTACTAACTTGGGCCTTTTTAATGATTTTCTGTATCTCAGTGCTTGTGTGTTAGTATTTAATAATCACTTATTATATCTTACTCCCTTGTCTTATGGAAGTGTTTGCTTTCTAAGCTGTTTTTAAAGAGATGTAAGACACTAAATCAAATAAATTACTTAAAATTAGAATGGATGGGGAAACACAGAGGCAATATTTTGGGTATGAAGTAGTATTATTCATTATACAAAAGTTAAGTTTTTATAGGTTTATTTGAAGGTTAGATGGCTATATTTGGTTCAATAATTGTTATATGACTTTTTGTTAGCTTCATACTTGTGCTACATTATGAAGAAATCAGCTGGTGTTCTTGATAATTTTCTGATTTCTTTGGATTCATCCAGTCATCATTTAGATATCAGAATATTACGGGTGTGAGGGTTTTTAAAAGGAGAAGATAGGCTGGGGGTTGATCTTTTTTTGTAACATCTCCATTTTTCATGAAAAAGAAAGAACACTGATGCTTTAGACTATTGATATAATTTGTCAGCCCTCACATCTATATTTTGTTCCTCAAATTATGTACTTGCCATACTTCATTGATTTTGGCTGCACTTTTCTTTGAGCTCGAAGTATTTTCTGTACAAATGTTTTTTTCAATTTTGTTTTGTTTATTTAAAGGTCTTTTTTCTCATTGGATAGTGGGGATTCCCTTTGACATTATAAAATTATAAAAATAAAAAAAAATTTTATTCACTGTATGTCATTTAAAATTTTTTAAAAATTACAGAAAGATGACTTACAGTCCTAGCAAAGTGTAAGCATCCTTCGATTCACTTAACACACTCCAAAATATATTAATACTATAGAAGAATGGGAGCTGTCTCACAATAGGACACAACTTTCGTTACTTAATCTCTTTTAGATCTTCTTTTTAGGTGAACCCTTTATAAACATAAAATATTGGAACCATGAACTGAAAATCAGAATAATCCTTCATATTGACAAATGTTTCCTAGTGGCCTGGTGGTCATTTAATTTTGAAAACCTTTTCTTTAGTTCTCCTGTAAATAAATTATCTAGAGGGCAAAAGAAGTTAATGGCTTCAAGGAAGTTAAAAATTTTATGTTTAGAATAATCCCTTTTAAAAATCTGACCTGAAGTAAATTAAATAAGGCTTATTTAATTAGAAAGCTTAAATTCAATTGCTTTCTTACGCATATCCACAAAATTAGTACTGAAATGAAAATCTGTAGGGTTAGATACAATTTTGACAAAAGTCAACAACTAGAATGTTCAGTCTAACAACTCTATTAATTCTACTAATTTCATTGAAATACTATGCAGATTACCTTAAATTAGCAAATGTCTTATGAAATAGATCAAAAGGTCATTTCTTAGGTGGCATTGTGACATTTTCCTTCCTGCTAGTTATTTATATTATGTTACCCTTTGTGAAATCTGAAAATCATTTTAGTAGATTTAATTATGGATAGTGAACTATCCATTTTCTATAGTCACCACCAATATGGCAAAGAATACATGTATGACGTATTCATTATAACAGAATTTGTAGTATTTTACTTTAAAATAAGTTTTTAGTTAATCTAGGTTAATTCTCAGAGTGCAGTTTGCTTAGTTACTCGAACAAAACCAAAATGAATCAGTAGATTTCTTCACAGTTGATAGCATGATCATTAGCAATGCCCCTGCTCCTCACAGAATGTCTTCAAGCATCTTAACAATGTTTAATTTCAGTTTGTCTAGTCTGAGCATATATAAAAACAGAAGTTAATCTTTCTGTTGAAAGCCAGTGATAATAGATTTAAAAACACGTAACTGCTTTAATAAAAATGTAGTTTCAGAAAAGAAGATTGGCAAATGATAAATTACTCATTTTAAGTTATTACTACCAGGTAAAGAAGCTGAAAAATCTGATGCCACCTAGATAAAGACATTTCAAAGTTTCTGTGTGCCAATGTCAATATATGTAATTTATCAACACTACTTACCTACAGTTTGCAATGATCTAACAACATATTATTTTACATTTCATTCTTTTATTGGAAATTTCCTTTTGGAGGAAGTGAAGAATACATATGCAAACCTGCATTCTTGATTAAAATTGGTGGTGTCAAATTCTGTTCTGCTGATGTTACACAATCCACCAGAAAGGAGCAGAAGGGATCTATCCAATACTGGGTACCTACTGCATGCTTCCACTGTTCTGTTACTTGTTTTATTTAATACACCTTAAAATCCAACACAATTTCTAACTCCTTTGTTTAGAAACTAACTACAGAAGCTAATAGTCTTACCCTAAAAAATCCCTCAGTTAAATGTCACTTTATTGTTATAACAAAGATTAATATCTGGCCTAACCATGAGTTAGAAATGTCCAACTAGGAGTAAAGAATAATTGGCTCAGGATTTTCCAATTTAGATGTTGGTAAGATTTTTTTGAAAGTTAAAAACTAAAATGTAACCTTTGGGAGGTTTTTGGAAAACATATTGGTAGGGTTTTTTGCTCAAAGTATTAGTTGAATTTTAAAGTTTTACAAAACATCATACACAGAGGCCTGAGAAATGTCTCTGGGTTTAGGGCTGCCTGAAGCCTTCACACATTTTTGCCATGTTCAGATAGGAAGACCTAACGATTTTATGATTAGCAGAAAATCAAGGAAGCTAACCAATTAGGGAGGATCACCTCTTTAAAAAAATCACACAGGAACATTTGCTTGAGAAGTTCCGGACATTTTGATCTTATAGAAGTGACTAGACAAAACATTAGAGTAATAAAAAGAATAGAATGTTAAAATGATATTTGAATCCATATGAATTCCTTCAGCTATGTCACAATTAGGCATAAGGGTATTTGGGGCGGCTGAATTTACAATTGTATTGCCAGGTATCTGATTAGGTTTTAGAAAAACCTGTTAAACTGAAGTAAAACTCTATTAGAGGGTCACATGTTTGGCTGGTGTGTAAAAGACATTTCTTAAAAAATCAGCAAGAGATTGATAACAAAGGAAGGGACTTTAAATGGCAGACATGGCTTTTCTTCTGAGGAGCTGCTGCTCAGAACTGATGCATCTCAGTTAAAAACATACCTAATTCAGGGACATCTGACTTTACAAATAAATTCAGGACAAAAATTGACCTCCATGTTGCCTCTATATAAACAATCTAAGAAGAATATCACCCCATAGGTTGTTATCTATGAAAGTGTGAATCTTATTTTCAACAAAAACACCAACAAGCATAACAATACACAATTGAAAAGATTATATTCTCTTGAGGGGAAAACAGTAAAAAATAGTCACAATTCTGGGTCTTTTTCTGGCATGACGTCAGAGAATAAATAAATAAAAGAAAAGATGTCAATTTGCTTTGGAGAGTCTGAATATGTTCTGACACAACAAAAATTAGACACATATTAAAAGAATGAGAAGAATTAGCAGAAAGTCTGTTATCAAAGGAATGAATCAATTTTAGCATGCAAGTGATTTTAAGAAGATAGTTGAAAAATCATCTTGAACAAAGTGATAGATGCGGGCTCATACTGAAGATTACACCATGATTCATGTAAAAATATCTGTTTGATTTTTATCTTTCCAAGGAAACTTGCCATTTGCAATTCCTTTGTAGATGTTTCTAGAATCTACCACCCTCCTGAACTATTTATGGGGTGTAAAATAGTTTGCCTTATTCCACACAGCATTATGACTCACAAATAACATTAGCTATATGTAGCCAATCTGATACATGACTGGAATATTTAAATATTTAGAATACACAGCATTGAAAAGTTTTAAATTCATCATTGTCAAGCCTAACAGATGAAAAGAAGATTTCACATGATTTCTTCAAAGTAAGAACCTGAAAACTTCATGATGGCAATGTAATATAAAAATTTAGTTTCTTAATTTAAGAAAAGGCCAGCTCTTCAACAAGAAATTTTAGATTTATCTTGTAAATATTAAAAAATTGAGAATATGTACCAGATGGCCTCTTAAATTGGAGATCAAATTTATATGCTCTATTGGCTCAAACTGATAACTTGAATTCTTTTTGGAATGAATGACTCATTTATTCACTCAACAAATCTTTACGGAATACCCACCATGTGTCAGGTTAGTTAGATGCTGAACAGCAAGTTGAAAAAGTAAGGACAGGCATGGTCTCAGCCTCTTGAAACAAACAGCCTAGCATAAAAACACAACTTCCAATACAGCGGGAAAATGCTAGTGACAAAATTACAGAGGATGTTGTAGTATACCGGAGAGAGATTTTAAGTCAGACGTGGGCAGAATGGATTTGGCAGCAAAACCTTCCCAGAGAAAGGTATAGCCGAACTGAAGCTGAAGGCAGATAATGCTGGGGGTAGAGTCTCTTTCCGTTCATTTCTTACAGCAAGAGGACATTTATAAAGGAATGAGGAGACGGTACTTGGTTTAAGTACAAGCAAATTTAGAAGAGTAGGGTAAGAAGTGAACTGGGGCCAAATCATGCAAAAACTCTTAGGCTATATTAAGGAATTTGTACTTTATTCTGAAACAGAGGGAATCATGAAGAGTTTTAAACAACCGAGTAAGAGAATCATATTTGCCTTTGAGGATAAAACACACAGGAGTTGCAACTTAATAAATGAATTTTTAGAGAGTGAAACCAGAAATGAAAAAGCTGGTTAAGAGGCTTCTGTGAAACCCATATGAAAGAGGGTGGTAGCACAGATGATGGAAGTAGCAGTGGGGATGGTAAGAAGGGTCATGATTTTAAGATATTTGAGCCATTGTGTCATAGCTGAAATTACCAATACTTGCTAAATCAGTTAATGTGAGTGCATGGAGTTGGTGAAACAGATGTTAGCAGGAAGATAATGGAGAGGAAAAGGGTGACAAACGACATTGGGAAACGTCTGCTACAAGGTTGGAGGAGAATAGAATATGGTGTAAGCTAAGCCAGATAAAAGGAATATTTTAAGGAAGAGGTAATGTCTTAAGAGTTTAAACAGTGTGTTGCTCACTGATGTATCATCACCACTTACCATGTTATGTGATGCTTTCTAGGTTTATCAGGTTCATCACAAATAAACATTTGCTAAATAAATTTAATTTAGTAAGCACTGCTACTTATAAGGTTGGGTGCTGGGATGATATATCAGAAAACATACTCCTTACCTTCAAAAAGTTCATAGAACAGTAATAGGAGAAAGATTTACATGATTACCCATAATGTGTGCTAGCTAATTAGAGCTGAATAAAACTCTACATCAATAAAGAATGTTAAGGGAAAGTAAGAAAAAAATGAGTATTTCTACTTGTGAGTATAAGAAAAAGAAAGGTCAACTGAAGAAAAAACTGAAAAGAGAGGCCTGATGTGGTGGCTCATGACTATAATCCCAAACTTTGGAAGTCTCAGGCAGGAGGACTGGTGGAGGCTGGGAGTACAACATCATCCTGAGCAACACAGTGAGACACCGGTCTCACAAAAGAAAAGTCAATTAGCTGAGAATGGTGATGTGCAGCTTAGTCCTAGCTATTTGGTAGGCTGAGGCAGAACGACCACTGGGGCCCAGGAGTTTAAGGCAGCAGTGAGCTGTGATTGCACCACGGCGCTCTAGCCTGGGCAACAGAATGAGTCCTGTCTCAAAAAGAAGAGAGGAGAGGAGAGGAGAGACTATTGCAAATTTCAGGTAACGTGGTAAGAACAGTTACAGATTTGGCAAATCCTATTTGAAAGGGGTACAATTAACTATTTTAAACTGTTTTCATAGTTTCTGGAAATGCAATGAACTACTAGAGTTTTTAAATTCATGAATACAGCATAAAAATCAACAAGAACAGAACTTGTATTTCACTATAAAGTGATCTCATTACGGAATTAAGTTGTCTTACTTTTCTTTGCCACAGAAGCCATTAATAAACCTGTGCATATTTAAAGGTGCTTCACAAATAACTGAATTTCATGAAGATTGTTTTAAAAAGCACTGACTGTAACCTCACATCATTTGCAAATGACAAATTCTGCAGTATCTATGGTTTCCTTCTACAAGCAATATGTGTTTTGAGAATGTAATCAAACATCTTCATTGCTTAGCAACCACACGTAAGGAGCTAATATGTCATGAGTCATGATTCCATGTGTACAGTATACAGGTCAGTGGCATGATTTCAATACCCTTTGGATTCCTGCTGTCATGCTTTCAAAGCCAGTGTTAACACAAAACATTAGAATGGATGAGAGTTAAGATGCAAATGCTCTCCTAATCAATCAATTGACATATGCATAGTGTGATCTGGTACAATCTCCTGCATCAAGCTGACAGTAGCATCTGTAAATCAACACCAGTGTAAAAATAGCCCACAGATATGGCTTCATAAGAAATTTGTGTTTTACCAATTTACTTAAGGCAAAGATGAAGGCACATTTAAACTAGCATTAAGGTAACGACTCTGGCATTCACCTAATCAACAGTAAATCTTCAAAGAAAGATAAACAGTGGGTAGAGAAACAGTTCTGGAAAATTTTACCTGTAACCATTGTGACTGGTCATTGTGGCCAGAAGTCCAGGCATTCACTTTGCCTTGCTTGTCCAGCCGAGCTTTCCTTGGTTCCCAAGTGAACATGTCCATGTTGAGTGTTCTGAAGATGCTGGAGGCAGTGATCTGATAGTCCTGTATATGTCCTGATTTCATACCCAGAGGCTCAGAACAACCTGAGAGAAAATGAGAAAGGCTCCATGAGAAAAACAATTTATTACCCTGGAACTTTTCTGTGTTCATTTTGGATAGGCAAGAGAAGATTAAACAAAATGCTATTCATTCCTCCAAAGAGAAAGCATCTAAATTCAAAAAAAAAGCAATAATCAGAAATAAATCTGAAGCAAAATCGAAAAACAAGAGAGTCAGTTCAAGCTATTTTGTCAGAATATATTTTGGAAAAATTGAAAACAAGACAGACAATTTAAACTACTTTTCTGTGATAGATGATTCTGCACAATGAAAACAATTTTGAAATGCTCTCTCCTGTCTCATTACTGGAGGGCTCCTGACTGCTCCCTAGTTTTCAACAGTTTCATTGTGTCTTTAAAAATGGGACATTTTATCACAAAGTATATTTGTTTTTCTTTATTTGTTTTCATATTACTGCAAATGAAAATTCCCTCAGTACAAAGTCATTTTCACAAACTGCTCTACTGTTATATTTTAAACCGAATAGCATTTTGTTTTTCAGGAAATATGGTAATCTTTATTACTGATTCTTATAACACCAAAATGGCTTCTTCTGTAAGACAGGAATCTAATATTTACTGAGTGTATATCATGGGCTGGGCATTGTGGAAGTGTAATTTAAACTAATAGATAACAGAAAATAATAAGACAATTCTACCGAAATTGGACTACTACTGGACAAAACTTTGATAAATTATTTTATTTCAATCATATTCAATAACCTATATAGTTTAGGTGTTTTTGTTAGATTCTCAAATCTACCACATACAGTTTTGAGTTTAATATGGTAAAAATGTTGGTTTGCCTGTTCTTGAAAAATTATATGCATGTACATATGTTTGTGTGTGTATACATAGACACTCAATTTCCCAATCTTGAATTGCAACTGTGACAAATGCTCTTTACAAATTTTGTAATAAAGAGCATGATTCTATTACCAAACAAGCCAGGGGCTGAGTCTGTTAAATTTTGGTCAAATAACTCACAAGGTGAGTTTGATTATCAAGGAAGCAAAGATGAAAAGAGGACACTTCTCCAACCCAGTACTTTCTCCTCACACTCTAATGTCCCATTTTCCAGCTGTGTGATCTTGCCATGTTATTTAGTTACTTTCTGCCTCAATTTACTCATCTTTAAGATGGTGACAATAATAGAAACTACCTCAAAGAAGTGTTCTAAGAAATTAGTTAATAAACATAAAGTACTTAGAAACACTGCTGGCAGACAGCATTCAGTCAATGTTAGCTATTTGTATGATTTCTGTAAAACTCATCTTGACAGATGGCAATGGTAAATTCCCAAATATCAGGATATCAACAAGTACTAAATAATATTTAATAATTGGGTACAGTTCCTAAAACTAGACCCTTTTGACAGTCTAAACTACAAAAGAGGTACTTTAGAACTCTTCATTGATCAGTAACTCTTAGCTATAATTAATTGCTTTCTGTCCTGGTCAATCTAGATTACTTCTTCCTTCTTGAGGCTCCTCATATTTCCCTTCACCTCCACCATTTAGGAAATGCATAGCCTATGAAAACATGGAAAACATGACATGGAGGGCTGTGTGTCTTAACACGAGTGCATTTTGGTATAGGTAATACATATCTAAAGCCTCTTGATGAAGATAGCTGTAATGCCTACTTGTATATTCTAGGTGAAAAAATGTCATAACAAATCTCTAAGATTACAGAAAGTTCCAACAGGCTTAATGGCATGCTGTTTATCTTCAGGAAGTGAGTTCCATAGTAACATGCATTGTCTGCATTGAAAACTGACTTGTTCTTTTATCCCCATCTTTGCCTCTGCCTGCATCCCAGTCCCCGTCTTTGAAAACTTTGCTTAGATTGCAGGAGATACAGGGAAGAGGAAAGGCAGTTGTTTCCGTCTTTTTGTGATATAATATAGTATTGAAGTACTGAATAGAAAAGGAATGTCCTAACTTTGATCATTTCTGCTTAGCCATAAAATTCACTTCCTGGCCATTCTGTTGTCTAGTATTTAGCGCAGAAGTGCCAAATAATTTTTTGTTCATAATTAATATTCCTCCTCTAATTACGGTCATAATCTATTTTGTTCCAAACAGCTTCATAACTCTTTCAGATAGTTTAGAAGATGATCTTTAAAAGTGTCTAGGAAGAGATTACCTGCTGATCTTCTAGGCAGGGTGAAAGATTTTAATAACAATTTACTGAATACAATAAGGCTTTACAGTGTTCCACTGGATTGTGGAAAATAGTTTGGTACATTACATTAGTGTTTATTTCCAAGTGTTACAGCTAACCTCTCTGCCAATGTGCCTCATGCCACAAATTTTACTTCTTATCCATATGATTTCATGCATATAAATTAATTAACTCTTTTTACTAGTGTGGCCAGCACTTAAACAAAATGAAATATTAACAATGAAACTGGTATTTCTATAGTGAAGTGCTCTGGTTTTCAAAAGCATCTATTGAGAGAGATTACTCTCTGCATGCAAGTTCAAAATCAATTTGCTGTGCTGGGACATGCAGCACTGCTTCTTTTTGAGAAAATAAAACCTGGAAAGTGTCAGATGTAACCTCTTGTCAAACTTGGAAGTAAAATATATTCGCATCTTAGGGGTGTAACTGTGCCATATATGAAAGACTGACCCTCATGAATCAAAAGGCTGAAAAATTGTGGAAGGTGATGTTAAGCAACTAAAAACCATGCGACTTGCAGCAGACCTCATCATATAGTGCCTTCCTCTTGATTGCTTTATGATAAATGGCTTAGGGATGACACTGGTCTGTGATGATATAGTGACATGGAATACAAACACTGTACAGCAATAAGTCTGCTAAGGTTTACTGGATCTTAATAACTGGAGTAAATAAACTGAATTAAATTACCAAAATAAGGAAAAGACCTCTGTTAGGATAATTAACAGTACTAAAGCAAATGTTGGTTGCTTTAAAAAATACACCAACATAGAATATGAAAATGTGATTCTTAAAATAGGTTCACTTGCCTGTCCAAATTACACTAATTCTTAAAATGTAATGGACTTATTAAAAATTGGCTATTTTAATAGTAAATTTTATTTGCTTGAAAATCATTCTTTTCAAGGCAACACAAAAAATCTAGGAAGAGAAACAGATATAAAGTATGCACTTTAACCTATAGGTAACCTCTTGAAATGAATAAAAAGCTCACCATTGTCTCTTTGCAGGGACTTGTTCTCCTATTTTTAATTAAGTGGTACTGTTTTAGGTCTTTCCTCACTTCAAGGTTACATTAAAAAGTGGAGCGCACATGCACTTCTAGTTTTCTTCACAGTTGTTTGAACAAAATAATTTCAGCGGCAAAGATAGTTTGTAAATTGTGATGCCAGCAATATAAGAACAACTACCAAAAGTATAACAAGTGAAATGCCTAGACAAAATTTTCTATTCCGTTCAGAATCTAGCTGTATTGAAATGGGGCCACTGTAAGATCCCCACATTAAGTCTTCATCTTTATATCTAATATTGATATTCCTGGGGGACTCTGAGTCCTTTGATGGATTATCCTTGAGCTGGATAACCACTACTTATACAATAAGTAGGTTGCTAGCTAAGAATGATCCAAGAATGAATTTATACTACCAATCTTGGTATTGAAGTATTGTCCCATTGGGAGGAATGATAAATTTACATCTTTCATAAAACCTAAAAAAAAGTTCTTACAGTAGACAGACAAAAATAAAGTTCTTACGGTAGATGGACAAAGATAAAGCTGACTTTTCCGTGTCATATAGCCTAACCTTAACTGAAACTTAGGAGGTTAGCCAGATTCCAGTTTTTACTGAACTTTTGTTACAAAACAGAAATCATAGTTATTATGGAAAACAATGAGACACATCTAAAAGTAACAAGTTTCCCCTGAGAATTCCTTGTGCTTTCTTTGACCACTCAACAAAACACATTACTCTTTCTATATTAATTCTACCCTGTAGCATGTTTTGGAACTTGTTTACTCTACACATAAACACACACTGGTTCTCCCTAAATCATGTTGTAGACATTTTGCAGCAGAAATAATTTCCTATGGTTGTTGAATTTGCAGGGTAGTAACAGGCTACATACAAATATGCTTTTTGTTTTCTTTAAATAGAATACATAAAGAGTTAATATGAGACTTACCCGACAGTTCACAGCCAAGAAGTTCCATTCGCAAAGTGCAATGTCTTCGACAAACTTGGGGATAGAGTCTTACATACTGAGCTTTAATGGGGGGTGTAAAAGAGTTAGCATATGGAGTGTTGTTATCAACGTTTCCACGAAACACCTATATAAAAACATAATACAGAGTTTAAAATTATTCATTGCAACAGCTTCTTTACCTATTTTTACATATTGACCCTATCTGTACCTTACCAAAAATAATCCTTCAAAGATCACATTACATAATTTGGGAGTATGGAGCATTTGAGAAGTACCTTGCCATGAGGAGTGAATATAAAACCCATACATAAAATCCTAATTAAAACTATAAACCACTGTGGCCCATGATATGATCTATATTCCACAATGATGATCTTGTCAATTTTAAGGCCAGTCTTTCAGAACCAGGGAAGTGCTGTTCTTTTTTGGGAAATGGACCCCTTAAATCCTTCAAATTAATCTGTGACTTCATTTCATTACTTAGTATTCATACTGCTTGAGGTAGGATCTAGTCTTTGCCACTGCTTTCTGATCATCCAGTTTCTCTAATGGTATGATCAGATTGATGATGCTTTAAGGTTTGACTCATCAAGGTTATATCTTTATAAACTAGTCCCAAATAATTGGATAATAGACTTAGAATTCCTTATTAAAATTTCCAGCTACAAACTATGTTTTCCTCTAAAAATCAAGTACTAAAATGTGTCATTATAAATTCATTAAGGCTTATTCTTATTTTACTTTTTATGTAAACCAAAAACCTTACTTAAATTCATTTAAAAGAGTAATTTTTAAAATATTTTATATAATTTATTAGAGTCTAATATAATGTTTGATTTTAAATGGAATGATCTGCAGTCCTGATATTTTTTAAATTAAATTTTTTTGAGGAAGAACTAATAAAAGAATTGGGAATATCATAGGAAAAGAAAAGGAGATACTGAATATTCTAGCCAATACCTCTAAACTATTTTATTTTGCTAAGTAACAAATCTTTTTTCCAATATGAAGCATATGAAGATATATATCTTTTCTATCATTTAGTGCTTTTCTTGCTTTTAAGATAGTTTTGATCAATATAATAGTTATTTCATTAAGAAGTGTGTTAATCACAAAAGCAATAAAAATGAAATAAAAATCTATGGTTAAAATAAAGCTTAATTGTCATACAAAAGACTACATCCATCTGTGTCAAAGTATTTGTAGTACTACCAATTAAAACCTGCGAAAATCTTAAATGTCAGCCACTTTAATTTAGAAATCGGAGAACTTTCTACTCCCTTCACCGCACTAGCCCAGTTAAAAACAAGAAGCAATGGCAATTTAGTTTAATCAACATAAGTCTTCTCCTGAAAACCTTGCCATTTGATAATCAATGATTATCAATGACATTTTGCTTTTAAATTAAGTAGGTTAAATCACTCTTACCATGTCTTCATTGGTGCCTTTGACTTTGTACATTGCCCAAGTCTTTCCGTCATTGCTGTAGGCAATTTTGTAGGATTTTATATACTCTGGGCTTCCAATCCTCTTGGCTCCTTGGGTAATCACACCTGTAACTCTCATTTTCCTTTGCAAATTTATCTGGAAAGACAAGCATAATCAATAATCTTATTGCTTTCAGGATAACAAAACTGTAAATATGAACTTTAGGAATGGAACATTATTAATGCAGGTTAATAACAACATAAAAAGCTGATAATTTTTATGTAGTTTTTGCTGATAAATGTTTAAAATAGGCATATATTAAGTTTAGCTTCAAAATCTCTTTCTATAATGAAATACTATTTTTAAGTAAACAAGTGTTTGTGAACAGGCTTTGAAAAGGGCAATATGCCTCAGAAATACAAGTATAGAAAGCATTTGGTTTCTCATGATATGCAGATGTGACTTAATAAACTGAAAAATGGGAATATTCTCTTGTCAAAGTAATCTCAATGTCATTATTATAAACCTCTATTGTCAACATAACTGTTACTGTGTATAAACTGATTTAAGCTTCTAGAAATTTCCATTTACAATAAAACATGACAATTTCACTGAGATCTCTGAATATCAGAATTTTAAAAAGCAGGGACTACAATAATGTCAAAATAAAAAGCAAACAAGTGTCTCTTCAGTTTCTGTACCTTTACTCTGTAGTCTGTGGCAAATTTTTTAAAAATAATTAAATAATTGCTTTGCTTTTTTCTTCATTTTATTATATGTAAAATCTCTAACTGGAATTTTCTCTCTCCATATTTTCTCCCCGTTCCAAATCACTTTACAACAGTTTGCTCAGGAGGAACGTACAACAAATAATATTGTTAATATTCTTCTCATATTTAATGAGATACCTTTTTGACACTTAACATTTAATAACAATTAAATGCCACATTCTAGAAAAATGCCTTATTCATATATGGTAAACATTAAAATGTGTTCTATTCTCTTTAAAATGCCTTTATTATGTCTATAAAATCTTTTATATGTCCTTGATAAATTGCTATAAATCACCGTCTCCAAAAATACAAAATGGAAAAATTTAAATATGTCATATCATGAAATTAAATTAATGACTCAGAAATTATTTTTCCAGAGAAAACCAGAAAATCTTCAGACTCAGTCAAATGATTAAAGTTTTCCTAGGATGAGTCTTTTGAGAGTTAGCATTTGGGTACTCTATCACCATTGTTTCTGAGTCTCCCAAAGTCTCATTTTCCTTGTTGAAACCTCATGAAGTCCCTCCCTCAACTATTGCCCACAAGGCGATTTTCAGGCTTACTCATATATAAAGAAAATCTGGTTCTGATTAGTAAAATTTTTGTGTTAAAATTCTGGCCCTATGGTCCCTTTTTTTGTTTGAGCAATGCTAAGTGGATGGATGCAGATATCCAAATTTGGTTTTCTTATTTTGATGTTCAGACATCACACAACCATTACAACCATGAATACATTTTAACTCCCATTCCTCTTTGTAGGTTCAAAAAGACAATATCCCTCACAAATGTAAATTTTACATACTACTCTAAATATTCATCTACATTAGTCCTTTAAAGATTGATTTTGAAGTTTGTGCAATGTGAAATAGGGAAAGTCTGAACAACAGTTTATTTCAGTATGTTAGGTAAATTATCACATTACTATGAAAGAGTCACATTCTTTCAGTATTTTATGCATGACATTTTCTTTTTTTTTTTTTCAATCTGAGATCTTTGTAGTTTAAACATTCCCTATACATACAACATACGCAGTGGAAACTTTGAATCACGTTTTCTCCCATTTTGGAAGCCAAGTTTCACATTTGATGTTGCTGAACATTCCTTTTTCAATTATCTTTTATCTTATTTCAATTATCTTGTTTATACCTCTTATAGACAGCCAAATTACCTTTGCTAGAGTTTTGGCCCATGAGCTATAGACATTAATTTTCTAAAGGTTTAATTGTAGATGCATAGTAGGATCAAAAAATAAAAATCTGAGTCAGTATTTTTCTCTAAATCATTACAAATCATGTAAAAATTCTATTATTTCCTCTAATATTTAGAAGTTCCGCATATATATTTTAGGAAGATGGAATTGCAGTTAGTTATGCATCACCCAATTTGGATTGTGTCTAGTCTTAACTTTTAGCAGATATTTGTAATTAAATTTTGGCACTGTTTCCATTAAACATAAAACTAAAATAAAAAAAAAATTATAAGAACACAGGCTCAAGATCACTAAGTTGTAGTAGTTACAGGTTTTAAAGTTTTGACTTTACATGTATCAAGGATTATTAAGCTTGGAAAATAAGATATTCAATATAAAGAAGCTAAGCTGTCACCATCATAGTCATACTCAAATTTAATACCAGTAAACTATGTTGCCATAGAAAATAAATAAGCCTTGGAGGAAACATAGAGTATGATTTTAGAAACACCTCAACTTATGAATGTCTGCAAGTAATTCCTTTCCATCCCATTCCAACATTATTTTGTGATCTCTTTGTAAAATAACAATAACTAAAATGTGATCTTAGTTTTATTCTTCCTGTATGAACTATCCCACATACTATGTAAAATGTCTATTGAGGATTGCATCAGAAATTTCTAAATTATTCTCTATGAGCTTGATGGATGCTTGAAAAGGAAATAAAATATTTTTATTTATGTATCTGATTTGAGAGACGTTGTTGTTCCACTGGGTGGTAGGTACACTGCATATCCTTAAAAAGCAAAAGTGCATTGTAAGATATTTGAGCAAATATTGCCCTCCTACATTAATATAAATAGGAAGAATGATAATCTGAATCTAGAATGCTTAGAACATATGCTAAGGGTATGCAGAAGGGAGGAACAGACTGATGGGGGTTTCAGTCCTAGTTTTGTCACTTCCAACCTACGTAATCTTGAACAATTTTTCTAAGCTTTTTGAAATTTAATTTCCTCTCTTGTAAAGGGAGTTTTAATAAAATACGTGAAGACTATATGATATGTATGTGCAAAATATTAACAACATCTGCCACCTACAAAGCTCTTAGAACAACTGGGTTTTTTTTGTTTTGATTTTAAGTTTTGTTTTTTCAAATGGAAAGAAATATTTCCTTTACATCTTCAGCCTTTAACCACTCAATGCCAGAAAATCTGGATTTTGAGAAGTGTATTTATAAAAGCCGATAATCATAATGATATGGGAAGGGGATAGGGACATGCTGGGAGGAGAAGGGTGGGGACCTTGGCGAGGGCTCCATCCTCGAGCCTGTGCCCATGGATCTAGGCGAGGACAAGCACTCATGTTTTCATGCCCAAATGTTGCATTTTCCAAAACCACCTGGTTCACTATGCCCCCATCCTGTGTCTATAAAAGCCCCAATACCCTAGTGAGCACACACACAGACAACTGGGCATTGAGAGGAACACACCTGCAGAAGAGCACACAGGTGGCTGGACGAGGTGTGGAGAGGAGCAGCGGAGCAGAAGAGCACACTGACAGGCACCGACAGATGCTGGCAGACCATCGACTGGCAGAACGATGTGGACACCAAGAGGAATTTGGCCAAGCAGTTGGAGGACAGTCCTGCCACCAAGCACCCCAACTCCAGGAGAAAACCACCTTCCCACTCCATATCCCTTCTGGCTCCCCATCCACCTCACTCAGAGCTACTTATACCAGTCAGTAAAACCTTGCACTGATTCTCCAAGGCCACGAGTGATCTGGTTTTTCCAGTACACCAAGGCAAGAACCTCGGGATAGAGAAAGCCCTCTGTCCTTGTGATAAGGCAAAGGGTCTAATTTAGCTGGTTAACACAAGCTGCCTACAGATGACAAAACTAAAAGAGCACACCGTAACATGCCCAGTGGGGATCGGGAGCTGTAAACATTCACCCCTAGAAGTTGCTGTGGGGTCATAGCCCACGCTCCCCACCACCTGCCAATCTGTCTCTTCTCACTAGGGGTTTTGCACTGGGAGGCACTGAAGAAGGAGCCACACCCCACACACCCTGTGAAGGGGACAAGGGAACTTTCCCTGTTTCAATAACAACCATATGAAGATAATTTTGCAAACAATTTCCAAAGCTATCTTAGAGCTACTATGGTTAAGTGTGTGTGTGTGTGTGTATGTGTGTGTGTTTAAATCTAATTATAAGCTTTATCAATGCGGGGCAGAATTAACAGGTTCTTGACAAGACAGCCACTAGCACGGGCTACTGGCCCTCTCTCCTGAATCCAGCACTTAAGGTGCCCTGGGACAGAACATCACTGAGCAGGTTTGAAATTTATCAAACTCTAAAGCAAAAACTATGGTAAAGCCTTAGTGTAAGTGGAAATTTGAGATCCCAGTGTATGTTTGTGTGTTTGGGCTTTATTCAGGAGAACTCGAAGGGCTCATAAACATTATCAGGCTTCGGAAGAACTTTCTAGATGTTCTATTTCTTTTTCTCATTCTCATTTTGCTTGTTGAGCTCTTCCTGATCTACCCAGTTTCTGCCCACTACCAGTGAGAAGCAGTGGAAAAATGTGAGCCTGGCTTAGAGAGGAGTCTATAGACACTAGCAGGCCTGACTATTGTACCCTCTGCCCTCCACATCCCAGATTATGGACTAAGGAGATAAGACAGAGTGATGAGGTCCTGGTAAGAGCAGTGTCTGAGGCAGATGAAGTCTTTTGCAGGAAAAGGGACTGCAGAGTCCGAACAGGTTATGAGGTATCCTCTCTACATCAACTCAATCCACCTGTAGTAGCTCAAGCTGGGCCATAGACTTTACCCTTCCTTCTAGGTACATCACTAGCTAAGCTATTAATAACAAATTCTCTATGGAATGTAAACACAGTGATCAAATGGAAAAAAAAATAACAGAACTAACACTAGAATAAAGAGTAATCTAATAAAGAACAGATTCAGATTTTAAAATTCCAAAGAAATCCCTGAAGAGACAAAGGCTTTCTGAAACATAAGACAGGAACAAGTATATAAATAAGAGCCGATTGGAAATATTGGGCAATTGGATATAAAAATATAATTGTCTAAATAAAATTCCCAATGGAGTGGTTTCAATAACAGAGGAGCAAAGAGACATAGCTGAAGAATAAACTAGTAAGCCGCAAGACAGGGTTATAAAACACTTTCCAGAAGGGAAGAGGATGAGTTGCTGAGATTGCTCATATTTGAGGATGATGCAACTAACAATTTACTTTGAAAAGTCTAGAGAAGCAAGAAATAGTAAAAACTAATTTAAAAGGTCTACAAGTTTGCTTAATATAAGATCAACATGTAACTATCCTACACAAGCAATTATCAACTGAAAATATAATCAAAATAGTGTGATGCTGGCACACATGGAGACATAAACAGAACAAAATAGAAAACCAATAAATAGATTCCCGTATGTAGGAAACTTTCGCATATGAAATAAATGATATTTAAATGAGAGGAGAAAAGACAGACTATTAAATAATTGGGCTGGGACAATTTGATAAACTTCTCAAATAAATTTAGATCATTGTCTATTACCCTATCCAAGAATAAGTTCCAAGTAAACTGCACACTTAAATTTAAAAGATAATGAAACAACAAAATAATCAGAGGAATACACAGAATTAAAAATAATGTCAGAGATGAAAATGGATTTCTATTCGTGACACTAGATTTAAAATGCCATGAATTAAAGTAAAAATTTCTGCATGGTTACAAGCAAAATAAAGTCAAAATACAAATGACAAATGGAGATTAAACTTTTATAAATTATATCATAGCAAATGATTGATTAATCAAAGATATTAGATACACATAATGATAGGTAAAACACAACTAACCCAATAGAAAGAAATGGGCAAAGGATTTGTTTAGTAGCCGTTAAAATAAATGCATGTGGACTTTAAACCTATGAAGAGATACTCAATCCTATTCATAATACAAAGTAAATTAAATCTACACCAAATCGTCATAATTCACCTATCAAAAACAAAAATAAAAATGTTGGAATACACAGTATTAGCAAGAATGTAGAGAAACAGGGATGTTTATATCTATGAGAGTATAAATGACATAGTTTTCCTGTGATAGTGTAATGACATAGTATTTATGAAAGACAATTTGGTTACATGAAAGAACAACAAACATTCTCTTTAATGCAGCAATTCTATTTTAAAAAGTATAGGTAAACTGATGTTGGCAAAAGGTTATTCGCTACGGTACTGTACCTGATAAAACACAATTTCAACAATTAAAAGTATTTATCAATAGACATCTAAGTAATTTTATTATGAGAAAAGTACAGAAAAGAAGATATTATTCACTAATAAAACATAAGAACAAAAATGAAGGAAGAGGGGAAGAAGGGATAGAGGGGTGAGAAATAAATGGAGGGATGGCGGGGTGAGAGAGAGAGACAGATATCTTAGCATAATGCTGTGGAAAGAGTACTAAGACTTCAGCAACAGGACAGAATGGCAAAACAAAATATCAGATAATATCGAGCTTTGGTGAAGTATTCTGATGCCGATGATGGGAGTGTAAACTATTAGTCCTCTCCGTCTATTAGTTGTTAGTAAAATTAAGCAAACCTATTTCTGGGTATTTTTCCCTGAAAAACTTGCATAAGTGCTCAAGAAGAAATCCATACACATACCTATTGTGATAACTTTTGTTTTAGCAAAGGAGAGCAGCTTAGGTGGATATCCCCAGAGGAATCAAATATTAAAATATAAAATGTACCTGTGTTTATGTGTGTATGTGAGCTCTCACACAATAAATATACTTTCTAAGAATCAGAAATGATGAACTGGATTTTTATATGGCTATCTAAAAAACATAAGAATATGTGAAAAAGAAACAAGGTAATTAAATACACAGAATACCATATATGTAAATTTAAAAACACACCTTATAATATAACAGCATGTACTTCCCAATAATTGACTTCAACATGGAGGTAGAATGAAAGGTTACACATCAACTACTAGGTTGCCCTTACATAGGGGAAGAGGAACAGGAAGGAAGGAGGAAAGAGAGTAACAATTTCCTTGTTTCGACTGAAAATAATCATGTGCCTTGAAATAGAGATGTGTAGTCTTAAATCAGTGCTGGCAGTTGGTATCTGAATCGGGGGAAAAATTATTGAATTCTCTCATTTACTAAATGTATGGCCATATTATGCAATAGTACAGTCACCTAAAAAGTGGTAGGAGAGTTGAATGCAGAGGTCCTAAATCTCTTGGAAGTTCTTGATTTACAGAAACCTCTTTTGTTCTAATGTGGTGACTCTTGATAGGCTCCTGAATAGCCTTGGGATGGGAGTGGTTGCCCAGGGAACCAATCATGTAATTAGAGGGTTGGAACTTCAGCCCCACCCCTCAACCTCTGGGAACAAGAGAGGGGCTTAATACTGAGTTGACCACTACTGGCCAATGATTTAATCAATCAGGCCTATATAATGAAACTTCCATAAAACCCCCAAATAACAGGTGTCAGTCAGCTTTCAGGTTGCTGAATTCACAGAGGATCCTGGAGGGTGTCACATCAGAGAGGTGAAGGAAGTTTCCCGCATCCCTTCCCCAACATCTCACCCTATGCTCCTCATCTTCTTGTTCATCTACATCCTTTATAATACACTAGTAAATGTGTTTCCTTGATTTCTGTGAGGCATCCTAAAAAATTAATTGAACCCAGGGAGGGTGTTGTGGGAACTCCAATTTATAGTCAGTTTGTCAGAAATACAAAATATAAGTGACAGCTTACTACTTGTAATTAGTATTTGAAGTAGGAGGAAGTCTTGTGGGACTGAGCCTTTAACCTGTGGAGTGTGCAGTAACGGGGTTAATGTCAGAAATGAGTAAACTGTAGAACATCCAGTCAGTGTCCACCGAATAAATGGTTATTGGTGGGGAGAATCACCTTTTCGTGAACAGAAGTAAAGTGTTAAATGTAAGAGTAGGAATTTTTTTTCCCCCCTATCTCAAACAAGTCTATTTTCAACTGGTCAGAGTAAAAACAATTCTCCTGCTAAGGCTTTTGCTTGGGAGCTGGCAATACAAATGTGCCTCTGGCAAAAAGAACAGGTAACATCTGTTCTGGGTGATACCAGAAATAACTTGAGCTTCCCAGCCAGTTCTAAATAGAGTCCCAATGATTTGGATTGCAAATATGTCACTTAAGGGATAAACAAATAAAGAGACGAGCGTGATCACCAAAAGTTTCTAGTTGAAAAGCACAGTTAAAAAGTTACAAGGATTTGCAACTCCCTTGTTCTTTCACATTATCTTATCAATATAAAGTATTTTGTCAAATGCATCATTAACACATTCTCTGAAGGCCTGGGTGATGAGAAGCACCATGAACACACCTAAGGAGAAAGGCTTTGAAGGTGTTTAAGGATAGAAAGAGTAACTCAAATATAACTAGTCCTAGTGGCTACAGTAGAATCTCTTAAACTACCTCCATATCAGCAACAACCGGCCCACTGACACTCTTCACTGCCACTGTGAAACATACTCTTTGCTCTACACGTGAGACACATTAGGCAGTTCTCTGCTCAGCCAACTCTCTTCTGTTCTTGCAGATGAATTGCTCACTAATCAAGGGTCATTTGTATTTGTTCCCCGATCTGTTTTCTTTTCAAGTTGTGATTGTTATTCTACTTATGTAATTTAATTAAACATAATGGATAAAATGTGACTGGAAAAGAAAAGGTTGTTTTTTTTTCCTATGAAAACATTGAAAAGCTTGCTGAAAAACCTCAAAAAGGCATAGTACTAAAAAGTCTATAATATTGGGATAAGTGATTAATATCTAGGATTCTATACTGGAATAATTTCATGAATATGTTTAAACAAAGAAACAAAAACAATTATCAAGTATGCATTGCTTGATGTAGTTTATCTAAGAAACATGGTATGGAATTTAAATGCTTTTTTATTTCAATCAAGGTTTTTAGTAACTAACCAAACACTCATTCTGTTGCTCCAGATGAGAGGACCTTTAAACTGCTATCCTCCATTGTTCTGAATGCTGGTTAGCCTTTGACATGTGTTCAATTAACTTAACTGCCCTCTTTGAATAACCATGGGAAAAAGAACACATATGCATAAACATAAAACTATAATCTCTTTATGATTCTCTGCACCTGAAAAAACTTCCAATTAAAGTGAAACACCCCATTCACTACACAGCATGGAACAGAAGCAATTCACCACCAGGGGTGAAATCTGTTAGCATTTCCAGGAGTCTGGGCCAGGAATAACCATTTCCTCTGTATCTTCACCTGTTTCTGAAGGGCTTCCACTATGTTGTACTCATCTCCCCTCTCTTGGTACTAGCTGTTAGAGTTTCTTCACGTCCTCCATCACTCACAGTTATACATTCAGGAGTGAACTGAGCTGTGGCTACACAGTTTTGAAGACTTCAGCTTGTATATAAAGTATGATGAAACAGTAAATATTAAGGTAGTCTCCTATCTCCATCCAGGATGGTAAAGGGTTAGCAGGCAAGTGAAAATGGATTGCCAGATGTGGTCCCTGACTTTTCTTAATCTAGTATATTATTTGTGGCATGCAGATAACAACAATGGCAACAGAACAGTTTCCAAGTTTTTCTATGATAATACTTGATACCTTTCCATGTGTGCAAATATCACTGGTAGTGGTAGCAAGTGTCCTGATATTTTAAATGCTGAATTGGGATCAATTAAACATCAAGACAAAAACAAATACCACAAATAAAAAGTTAAAAGGTACTTCTGGCAAACAGAAACCTGTGATGTTCTTTATTTTTATGCACTGAAGATAAAAGAAGACTGCAAAGCAAACAGACACTCTATTGCAAAAGGCAGCATGTTTTCTAGGATATTAATTTCTAGCATGGTAGAATGTGAATGAATTAACCAAAAAAAGAAATAAGAGAGCTAAACAGAAGGAGTGGGTGCCTTTGGAACCCCTATGCAATAGATATTATCAAGGAACAACTTAGCATTCTACATTCTTTGTGTTCTTCTGGCATTATTGTAATCCAAATCTATACAATCTTACATGTGCATTTCAAAAATGAAATAACTACATTTTAGGAATTAAATCGCGTTACCACATTGAAATATATTGATATATGTTCTGAAAAATGAAAAAAAGGCTTTTATTTCATGGTGTTCCTTGATAATTTAAGTTTATAATTCAAAAAATATGTATGAATGAGCTAAATATTGCTTAGTTGTTTCTGTTTTTGAGTTGTTACTATAGACCTAAAGGTAGCTTCCAGGAATGTTTTATACTGAACTAACCAGATTATTGAATGTCAGACATAATGGGAGTAAGTTTTTAATATGTTGTCCAAAATCCGACCCATATTGGCAATATTCCGTAATTTCATAACGTGTCCCCTGATACAAAAGATTCATTGCAGTCTGTAATGAAGTTTCCCTGGAAGAGGTCATATCTTTTAGTCCTTCCACCTGTTTACACATTTCAAGAGCAGGGATTAATTTGTAATTTCCATTATATTTCCATGGGCATATGGGTACTACACTTAAATATTGAATTATTTTAAAAATAAAATTGGAAAGATAAAATAGCTTAAACTATTTTAACATTCTGAATAATTTTATGAATGAATAGATTCTGAAATTTGAAGTCAGTGTTTTGCACAGCAAATCAACATTTGGGACTGGACTTACTGGGTTTGGGACCTCTACTTATTAGGTGTTAGGGATAATGATGGTGCCATGAGAATGCTGGAAAGATGTGAAGCAAAAGTCTGGAATTGGGAGTCCTGCACTGTTTTGGGGGTGTGCAGAGAGGCTCCTTCTTTCTAGGTGTTGATCAGTACAGTATGACTACTGAAGGCCAAAATTGCCTGTCTTGACCATAGGATGTTAAAAGAAAGAACAATAGAAGTTTTGTTTCTTCTAAAGTTTTGTGATTTAACAATAGATGACTCTAGCTAAGAGCAAGATGTTTGTCTTCTTAAAACCAGGATTGTAACCCACCCGTCCTCGAGTACTAGCTAACATAAACTTGGGCAAGTTTTTTAACCTTTGTAAGCCAGAATTTCTTCATCCATATGATGGTAGTAAATTCTATCTAACTCACATAGTTATCTGAGTTTTAAAGGTGCCCCTTAGGTACCCCGCATCTTTAAGCCTTCAATGGTTGGTTGTTATCATTACCATTCTTGCTCAGAAAAGAGAGAAATTAAGTGTCATTTACAAATGTAGAAAAAATATGAGTAACAAAGAACTAAATGATTTTTAAATTCACACTAATCAGGTTCCTTTTGACTTTTAAAAAATTAATTTTATTCGAAATGCTTTTATACACATGATATAGTATTTGTTTTGTTCTTTATTGTTCTTTATATTAACTCTAAAAGATAAATGGGATGATTCTGGTCATCAGGATGGTATAAGCAGGGGAAGAAGATGTGGAATTGTGGTCATCTCTGCTCCCTTCGAAGTAAAGAGCAGAATACACAGAGAAAAATCAAACTTACAACCTCTTAATAAAGTAGGAATATATTTTACATGTTTGCAAAAAATAAAATTTCAAACAATTCTATATAGCAAGAAATAAATTAATTGAAATTTAGGAGGAAAAATGTAGAGGATATTTCATCATTTAAAAATAATAATTTTGCTGAACAGATGTTGGCAGTTAGGAAATCTTTTAAAAACTCACATATGCTACATTTTATAAAGTATTTTATTTCTACTTCCTCTAAATAGCCTAATATATTCTGATCTAACATATTCTAACCTTGAAGATTAAATTATTTTTAAATGAGAGAACATCTTTCTTTAATTTTTTGATTTCTTTACTCTGACCTAAATTTGGAAAACAAATTATTTTTAATGATCAAAAGCTGCCTCATTCTCATCACTGACTAGACTCATTCATATAAGAATTGCATCTGTAACACCCGTTTTACAGTTAATTTTATAAAAAGTGAATAGAACAATATATATGTTTCTGGCATTCATGAATTTCCACAAGATCATCACAACTTATTTTTCCAGCAGTATCTCTGATTATTATTACATGTGCATTTTGCTTTTAAATAACAGCTAAAAGTATTTAATTCATCAATTTTTTGCATGTCTACAGAGTCCAAACACTATGATAGATGCATGGACATCTATAAAGATAGGAGAGATCTTTGCACTTGTCACATGTAATCTAGAAAAGACACACAGACAATAAATTAAAACACAGAGAAGAACATTATATGATAGCAAGACAAACACTTTGCCAGAGTAAAAAATGTACTTGTTTTAACTTAAAGAGGTGAAAACCACTGAAGTTTTGAAAACAGAAAATGATCTAAGAATGGAGAAAATCTGTAGTTTGATTTAAAAAAAAAAGTGTAATTTACTTTGCATAATTTTGGATGTTCTTATCACATAATTAAAGCATTTTGTTAGCAGAAATTTTACATAATTTTAAAAATTATATGTTTTAGGATTTGAAATTTATGATTTCTAAATGTAAATATGTGAAACATAAAAACATATGGGTTAAAACATGCTCCTTTAGCTCACAGGAGTTTGTTATTATCCACCTTCTGAAGTCTATTTCTGTCAATTTGTCAATCTCATTCTCCATCCTGTTCTGCACCCTTACTGGAGAAGTGCTGTGACCATTTGGAGGAGAAGAGGCATTCTGACTTTTGAAATTTCCAGTGTTTTTGCGCCGATTTTTTTTCTCAACTTCATGGATTTATCTACCTTTGATCTTTGAGGCTGATGACCTTTGGATGGACTTTTTGTGTTGGGGGATCTTTTTTGTTGATGTTGTTGTGGGTTGCACCCATGGCCTAACCAGTCCCAATGAGATGAACTGGATACTACAGATGGAAAAGCAGAAATCAATGACCTTCTGTGTTGGTCTCGCTGGGAGCTGCAGACCGTAGCTGTTTCTGTTCCGCCATCTTGGCCTTTCCAAAAAGGGCTTCCTTTTTTACACTTAAGAAACTGTTAAGGCACTGTCATATTCTGCCTCGAACCTAGTCATAAACGTGGTATTTTGCAAACTCATATTAGGTATGAGACAGTTCAGTTCCAAGTGATAGAAAACCCAAACTAACAATGTCTTAACAAGAAAAAGGCTTCTCTGTGTAAATGTGTTACTACACAGAAGGGGCTGATAAATCAGGGCCCTAGGTATACTCTGTCTTGTTATCCAGTGGATATACCTGATCTCATGGTCCAGAATGGCAGCCTCTGAGTTCCTGGAAGGATAGAGGCAGGGATGAAGAGGGGAGAAGAGGATGTGTGGGTACTCTCTGTTAAAAAAAGGTTCCCAGGAGCCACCATGTGACACTTTTGCTTATATGCATTTGGCCATTTGAGAGTTACATGGCCACATCAATTGTTGGGAATGAGAGATTGGGAAATATATTTAGCTATTAATCTCTTTACTATGAAAACAGATGGAAAGGATGTTGTGTAACAGTTAAAAGTCTTGACTACAACTCTTAATAAGTATTTGTTGAATTATTGAGAACGTGTATTTATTAATCTTTGGCTTTGTGGCCAATACATCACTAAACATCCTTTGTATAACCTTCACAACAACTTTAAAAGGCCATCTATTTTTGTTGACACTTTGTATATAAAGAAGACAGACCTTAGAGTGGCCCAGTAACTTTGTTCAAGGTGACAATCAATGGTCAGTAGAATCCAGGATCACTGATCTTGAACATCCTCTTCCTTCCCCATATAATATAACTGCTTATGTAAATGTGCTTCACTTGCATTAGATTTAAACATCCAGGGAACAGGTAATGTGATTTATTTATCCTCACGTTATTTATTAATTCATTTAAATATATTCACTCAGCAAATAAAAAGTGTTCTCAGTCTTTGGGATATGAAAAGGATTATGATAGCATATTTGTTTCACATTTTAATGAAATGTTAGTCATTAGTCACCAATCATTGAGATTGGTGAGAATACAAAGTGAGCCAATAGATAGTATTTCTGCCCTCATGAAGCTTACCTAATAAACAATATCTTACATAATCTAATTACTAGCTGTGGCAATGGCTGTACTTGAAAAAAACAAGAAGCTGTGAGAACATATATTAGAAGAATGAAATCTAGTCGAGGGGAGGAATAGGGTTAGGGAAAGCTTCCCTGAGGAATTGGCATCTAGGCAGCAATTGGCCCAGAGGAAATAATAAATATATTGAATGAATCAATCAATTCATTAATTTAAATGTAGTTGGAGGTCTCTTGGGAATATGTTTTTTCTAAGCCTGGAAGAAACGAATGAAGTACCTTTCAAGAAGTCCCATACGGCTGGAACTCACAGAGTAAATTCTTCTCATTTCCCAGAGCATAATTGTTGAATGAAATCAAATAGCTTTTTCTCTCTCAATGACCACAGAATGAAGTAGAAAACTTTCATATCAGATAATTTGAAATATTTTCTCTACTCCAGTAAGCTCCACATGGGCAGAAAGAAGTTATATATTGCCCAAATAGCTCTCTACAAATAGTAGCTGCTCAATAAATATTCATTCTTCCTCTGTGGATTGGAGACTCAGGAAAACATTCCAAAAAGTATCAGAGAATGCATTGATGTTTCAAAATTTATGTACATCTTTCCAAATCCAGGTTAATGCATACTCTTAAAAAGAAGCAGCTAAAATTCATTGGCAACTATATTTAAATGTTTAGGAATTTTTGTTTCTTCTTTTGTTTTGTTCTGTGAGATAATTACATTTTGGTTTAAGAGCTTCTGGAAAGTTGACATTATGTAAAAATACTGGCTTAGGTTGGGTTTCTGCTTAGGAAAGTAAGATAAAAATATTCACACATACTTCTAAAATTCAGTACTTTATCTCTTAACAACACTAATGATAGTAATAAATTAAGGAGACCTGCATTGAACATAGTTTTTTAAATCTGAGAAATGAAAATATAGTCCATGTATTATGAATTCAGAGAAATGTTTCAAAATGATTGAAGCATAAACTATATATAACAGAAGTAAGAAAATTTGAGAGCTTATTTGTGGGGGGAAAAGGAGAGCTATATTGTTTTTTTCAAGAGTCAAAATCATAACAAAATAAAGTGACCTATACTAAGTACGTTGGTGTTAGGATGAAATAGCTACTACTTTAGTTAAATATATCAGTTCTGGAGAAAACAGCAGCAGCAGCAGTACAAACATTAAAAACAAATGCATGGAGAAAATGTAAGCAACATATGATATAAAAGAGAAATGTTCCAAAAGAGGAATTAAAGGAGAATATATACACTTATTTAGAACCTCAAAGTTTAGTGTATCTCTTCTCTAGGGTCTGCAAAATGCCACTTTCAGGCAAGCTATAGTCTTGGAAACTGTTTTGATGAAAATGGAAATAGGAGAAAATGAAACTTTATTTAGAAGTTCCCAATTGTTCCCTAAATATCTCTTTCAACTCTAAGTGGATGTTACTCAACCTCCCACTCCACTAGATGGGGCCATGGGACTCATAAATGGCCAATGGCTTAGCAGCCGAAGTGTCACATGGCAGTGATGTCCACTTAATCCGCTTCCATGCTCTATCCAGAGCAGCAAATAGTTTTCCAACTTAATACTATACGCCTTTATCAGGATTTTCTCCAAGTTAATCAAAAAGCAGACCAACTCCTTCTCTTGAGTTTGATAGTTTGATAGATATCTTAGTAGTTAAGATGCATCCTCAAGCTCTCTTATCACTTTATCTTTTATTTTTATTTCACAACAGCAGCCAAACTAGTTTAGGCCCTCCTTATAGCTGCCTCCGGACAGTTAGCCATAAAAGCCTCCTAGTTGGTATCCTTGCTCATAGGCTCCCCTCTCTCTAAAGCACAATTCAACAATTACTCAATTAAATTTTACTGAAAGCTTCATCAGCACTAGGCATTGTGTTAGGTATTCAGAACATGGACCACTTACATGTCATCTTCCTAAACTCTTGTTCTGACAGTATAAGTACCCTTCTGTAATCAAGTGCCACCTTAGTCTAAATGTGGTGTATTTTCACATTTTAGTGTCTTCTTACCTTTTCAATCTTTTATCCTCCTATTACCACTCAGATATACAACTCTTCAGTATAATGAGACCTGACTCTGATGTCTGTTGAGCTTTCTTAATCTCTATTGCAACTTTGTTTATTCTATTCTTTCTGTCTGGAATAACACATCCTAGGTGCAGCACATCTCTCTCTCTAGACTATGAGCTCCATCAGGGTAGTGATTTCTACATTTTCTCAGGATAATGGATATCAGAATTCACTGGAAGTGTCTGTCCATATGTGTTCCCCTGAGTTCCATCTCTCACCCCAATTAAAAAACTTTAAGTTTGGGAACCATGTTTAAAAAGCTCTTCAGATAACTTTTATGGAAAGTTTGAGAACCATTGCCCCAGGCTAGAGATAAACTAACTGCTTGTTTAGAGACAATTCAAATTTTATAGGATATAATAGTTATTTAGTATAGCCTTAAGAAAATCTGACGCTGCCCCACACTCATTAGCAGTGTCCACTGTGCCCCTGCAAAATAAAAGTGAACCACCAAGATTTGTCAAAGAGAAGATAGTGCAGAGGTTACAATGCTCTAGGGCTGCCCCTCACACCAGCTGCCAGGGTTTGACTCCTAACTTTTCAGCTTACTAAGTTAAGTAAACTTAGACAACTTACTTAGCTTTCTGTGCATAGATTTCCCCATGTGAATAATGGGGATAAGAACAATACTAGTTAGATGGAATTACAGTCAGTACATGGAGAGTAGTTTAAAATGCAGCACATCATACTGAAGTGCTAGCTGTTAGATCTTAAAGCTAATACATAATACTATGGACAATGAAATAAATTTCTAACCTAAGTATGGCAAATATATAACATTCTCTACAATTACATCTAACTACATTCAGTTAGTTTTAAGCAACAACAACAAACTCTGCTAAATAGAAGTTGTTTTAAATTAATAGCTGTTTCAAAAAAATAAACCTTTCAGAATCAGGCCAGGTGGATTTGTACTGTCACATTTTCAACACAAGGAGGTTTTCAGTGAGGCACTGGGGCAGAAAAAATTTTTACAGTGTCTACTGTGGACATAAGGGATTCCTTCAGCCCTATGCAAATAGTAATCCCACTAGTTCCCGGAAGATAAACATGAAGAGACAATCAAACCTTTAGCTCAGATGCTCACTCACCTCTGCTTCTCTGAATTTCTCACCACTGGGGACTTGAGAATAGGTTGCCACTAAACTTTCTATGCTCTTGCAGGAAGTACTGATGCAGTTCTATTAGAACTAATTGTTATATTAGAAGGAATAAGAGACTCTAATTCATAAATAGCATTTTCCCTAGGTAGGTCGCATAAGCAGTTTTAATACCTTTGGTTGAGATAGTTTCAGATTCACAAGGTACTAATGAAGAGTACATTTACCAATGTGGGAAAAGAGTTAACAATAAGAAACTCTCACGAATGATAGGAACTCAGAGTGCTAACTCCTTTAGTCCTAAGTGCCAGAAATTGGGATACTTAGTCCAGGGGCAACCTAGCTGGTCATGTGAAGAGATATGAAGAGGGCACCAGAGTCAACTTGCCATAAATGTGACTGAGGTACGTAAAACCAGAGGTTCTCCATTTTGAATATTTCATGATAAAAGCAAGTTGCTATCTTCAATGAATTAAATTCATATTGATTGTGTTAATCACTCTACCATTTCACTCTACCATATCATAAACTAAAAAAAAAAGTTATTTTGGTAATATTCATGAAACATGGAAACCAACTGAACTAAAAAGCATTTAAAATCTCAAACTTTGTAAATATAATAGTGAAGTTAGGAAAGTTTTCCTCATGGTTAAAATGTATAGCAAGTATAACTGTGTTAAAGTAATTCTCTGTAACTCTTTATGTTCTGCATTTTATGAGAAACAGTAATAAAAATTGTTTGTATATCTGACATTTGGCAAGGGTAAATATTACAAAGTTCATAAGCTATAAAGATACTAGTATTCTAAAGCTTTTTTTCTAAAATAAGTTAATCTTGTAGAAGATAAGTTTACATTAACAATATTACATCTAAAGTTTCTAAACTCCTATGGTGTGATTATAACACATTTATAAAAATGTGCAAGAGGCTGAATCAAACATTCATTCTTTTAACATTTGAGAAAAAAAAAAACAGAGATGGGATAGGAGAAGGCAGAAGTTTTGGCATTTGTTGTACAAGGTTTAACTGGTAGAGTTCCTGGCAAACATCCTACAAATATTGCCCGAGCCCATCTAGCCTTGCCTATAAAAGTGGTTTGCAGTGATTATGGAGTAAAGTATGAATCATTAGGGTTTACAGGAAGTATGGTTCCTCTGCTCTCTGGATTGTTAAGGCATTCCCAATATAAATATAAATGTACCACATGTGGTAACCAATGCATCATGCTTAGATAGCACAATTAAAATGAGAATGCATAATAGCTGAACATAGAGAGTAAACTGAGTTGCCTGGGCATTCTTAGTATCACACAGTGCAGAATAATTACCATGTGAAAACAAATACTATCTTTCTCCTATTTTATTTTTGTTCAGTATTCTCTATTCTTTTATTAGTCAGTTATTGACATCTATTTAATATGGTTTTAATTCCAGGTGCCATGGGAATAGACTTACACAAACTGTGATTCCTACTGTCAAGTTGCTTATGGTAGAGAAGGAAAAGCAAACAGTGACTATAAAGGTATTTTAGTTGCTATGCTTTTAACACATAGTTGGCCGAGTGGGATAAAAGGCATGTAGTCACTTCTACCTTTGAAGATAAAAGGCAGGACTTTCAGGAATTACTTTATAGTGAAGGGAACGATGGGGCTGAATTGAAAGAAGACTGGAAGCTAGTCAATAGATGAACCATGCAGTGTGTGTACCAAAGCACAGAGGCAGAATGAGCTGGATTAATTTGAGGAACAGCAAGAAATCCAGTTTAGTGAGGCACTGGGTACTCAAAGAGGGGAGGAAGCAGAAGAGATTCCAGATGTAGCTTTTTAAAAATATAGAACTGTTACACGGCTCATCATGTATTCAAAAGAATCTAGAGTTACAATCTAAAACACAGCCTTTTAGGGAAAAAAGGCAAGCATTACAATATGCACTGCTATTACTATAAATGTGGTAAATGACCAAATAATGTGAGACAAAATATATTATTTTTTTCAGGACAGAACATTAAGACATTTTTACTTAATGCATAGTGCTTTTTTAATTAAAAAGAAACATCTGTTTTAAAAGCACACAACTATGTATAAAAACTCATTTTTAATAAACAACTTATATAGAAATTACAATTTTCCACCTGGTATCATAGTTTAAAAATATAATTAGAAAAAGCAATGTATTAATGTCCAGATATAATTAGCTTTAAAGAGAAGTTTAGTAAGAATGGGAATATAGTTTAGTATATACGGGCATGTAGTACTTCTCTTCAAGAGAAAAGGCTAAAATATTTTCCACTTGAATAAGGGAATATTAAAAGTGGATTAGATTGTATGTAATTCAGGTTCTATAACTAGAAAAAAAGCTGAAAATGAAAAAAAAACCTACTTAAATCCTGGTCTTTTGAAAATGATTTTTGCATCTGAAAAAGCTCCAGGTGTCTATAAATATCAAAAAAGTTTTTATAGACATTACATACAGACATATGAAATGAAATAGATGATTAGTCTTTTTTTTGTAGCATTCTAAACCCCACTGTTAACAAAGTTGTTAAAAAATAAATCCATGTGTGAAATTTGTACTACAGAAATTTGTAACAATTTGTGCTCACTTAATTCCCTTTTGAGCCAATATATTCTACATTAACTATAATTTTCTTCAAAATGCAGAAGGTAGATGGTTTTGCACTTGAATATGTTAAGTTTTATAACAAAGAAGAATCAAAGAGCCATTTAGAAACATTAACTGTTTAATGACTGATAGATAATGCTTACTTGTGAGTTGCTGCCAAGGCTGGATGCACTTCTAAGGATATCTAGCTCCATTCTGCCTCCTTGTAGTTCAGAGAATTTTCATGGGTCACTTATTTCCCATTATCTTTCCTCATTTTTCTTCGCTGTTCTTTCCTCTCTCTCTCCTGCCTAGGTGGTCATTATCACTTGCAGTTCCAACAGCAAGGTTCCCACATCATCAAGCAAAAGTGTTTTTTTTATTTTTTTTATTTTATTTATATTTTTACTGTAACTCATGCAGTACAAACTCAAAATTTACAAGCAGACGAGACATATTTTCACTGTGCAGTCTGAGCATGACCTGCACTAGGCCTGTGGAGCAATTTAGAAGTTTCTATTTTTACCAAGTGTAAATTGGTACCAGTAGAGTGGGGCGCTGCTGAAAAGATACCCGAAAATAAGGAAGCAACTTTGGAAATGCGTTAACAGGCAGAGGTTAGAAGAGTTTGGAGGGCTCATAAAAAGGCAGAAAAAATGTAGGTAAGTTTGGAACTCCCTAGAGACTTGTTGAATGGCTTTGACCAAAATGCTGATAAGAATATGGACATGAGAGAGAGATCCAAGATGGCCGATCACTAGCAGCTCAGGATGCAGCTCCCAGTAAAAGCACAGAGATCCAGTGGACGCCACACTTACTGATAAATTTTTGCTGCCCACAGACCAGGACATTCCCAGCGGAGGAGCCCCACGGGTCGCCAGCATGACCCTTTCGGCTGGCGTGGCTTTTTTGCCGGCGCCTCGGCTCGGCGGCTCTTGGTGCGGAGTAAACGGGACTGAGTCTCCTTTTGGATGATGTTTGGCGCTCTGGGAAGTCAGAGCAGTCCATCCAGCTGATTGAAAAAGGGACTGAGAAGCCAGAC
>CAUYQU010055176.1:0-40454 GCA_963574635.1 Cheracebus regulus
ATGTCCCTTGTAAGTTGTATTCCTAGGTATTTTATTTTCTTTGTAGCAATTGTGAATGGGAGTTCATCATGATTTGGCTCTCTGTCTATTATTGGTGTATAGAAATGCTTGTGATTTTTGTACATTGATTTTGTATCCTGAGACTTTGCTGAAGTTTCTTATCAGCTTAAGGAGATTTGGGACAGAGAAAATGGGGTTTTCTAAATATACAATTATGTCATCTACAAAGAGAGAGAATTTGACTTCCTCTCTTCCTGTTTGAATACCATTTGTTTCTTTCTCTTTCCTGATAGCCTTGGCCAGAACTTCCAGTACTATATTGAATAGGAGTGGTGAGAGAAGGCATCCTTGTCTTGTGCCAGTTTTCAAAGGGAATCCTTCCAGCTTTTGCTCATTCAGTGTGATATTGGCTATGGGTTTATCATAAATAGCTCTTATTATTTTGAGATATGTTCCATCAATACCTAATTTATTGAGTGTTTTCAGTATGAAGGGGTGTTGAATTTTATCGGCTTTTTCTGCATCTATTGAGATAATCATGTGATTTTTGTCATTGGTTCTGTTTATGTGACAGATTATGTTTATTGAATTGCATATGTTGAACCAGCCTTGCATCCCAGGGATGAAGCCAACTTGATCGTGGTGGATAAGCTTTTTGATGTGCTGCTGGATTCAGTTTGCCAGTATTTTATTGAGGATTTTCACATCACTGCTCATCATATTTTCTTTTTTTGTTGTGTCTCTGCCAGGTTTCGGTATCAGGATGATGCTGGCCTCATAAAATGAGTTAGGGAGGATCCCGTCTTTTTCTATTGTTTAGAATAGTTTCAGAAAGAATGGTACCAGTTCTTCTTTGTACCTCTGGTAGAATTCAGCTGTGAATCCATCTGGCCCTGGGCTTTTTTTGATTGGTAGGCTATTAATTACTGCCTCAATTTCAGAACTTATTATTGGTCTATTCAGAGATTTGACTTCTTCCTGGTTTAGTCTTGGGAGAGTGTATGCATCCTGAAATTTATCCATGTCTTCTAGATTTTCTAGTTTATTTACATAGAGATCTTTATAGTATTCTCTGATGGTAGTTTGCATTTATGTGGGATCAGTGGTGATATCCCTTTTATTATTTTTTATTGTGTCTATTTGATTCTTCTCTCTTTTCTTCTTTATTAGTCTGGTTAGTGGCCTATGTATTTTGCCAATCTTTTCAAAAAACCAGCTCTTGGATTCATTAATTTTTTGAAGGGTTTTTTGTGTCTCTATCTCCTTCAGTTCTGCTCTGATCTTAGTTATTTTTTGTCTTCTGCTAGCTTTTGAATTTGTTTGTTCTTGCTTCTCTAGTTCTTTTAATTATGATGTTAGGGTATCAATTTTAGATCTTTCCCACTTTCTGATTTGGGCATTTAGTGCTATACATTTCCCACTTAACACTGCTTTGGCTGTGTCCCAGAGACTCTGGTACATTGTGTCTTTGTTCTCATTGATTCCAGTGAACTTATTTATTTCTGCCTTAACTTCCTTATTTACCCAGTATTCATTCAGGAGCAGGTTGTTCAGTTTCCACACAGTTGTGTGGTTTTGTATTCTCTGTAATTTGTTTAAAGAATAAAGCCTAAAGTCAAATTTGGTCTTGTTAACCTGAACTATTTTTGCCTTACTTAGAGATACATCTTATGATTTTTACAATATAAAAGGGTCTTGACTCTAAATTCAATTTTAAGAATTGTTTTTGAATTCAAATGAAGTTACCTGAATTTCAAATGTCTCAGGGCAGTGCTTTCATTTGGACCAGGGCTGTTGCAAGTATCTACTGAATTCTCAGCTAAAGCTACCATTTCATGTAAATGTTTTTTTTAGTCTAGAGCATTCTAGTGAAGGTCAAAAATACTTCAAACACAGTAGGTTACCAGTTATTGGGGGGGATCTGTCAAGCTTATTTTGTTCTTATTCTAACTGTGCTCAAGTAACAAACAGGGAGAGTAAAACAAATCCTACGTATTTCTTCCATGATACAGTTTTCTTTAACTTGGAGCACACATTCACTTGGGGAAGACATTTGGGGAACCAAATTATACATGTGCCATTGAGCAGCAGGCTGGAGGCTCAGGGGCATGCCTGAGTCACTGAGGTAAGAGAAACTGAGCTGGAATCCGCCAAAATAAAGTGTGAGTCCTGTCTCTATCATTTGGGCAAGTGTGTGTGTGAGACCTCCTCTCTTGGTCTCCATGTCCTCATCTCTAAAATGGGGATAATATCCTGGGCCCGCCCAGCTCACAGGGCCATTTTTTGGGACTCCGTGAGAGGGTGGCTCTAACATGCCCTGAAAGCAGTGAAGCTCCCTGTGGATGGGCGCATTTGAGAGGATGAGGAATTAACCACCCTCACTGTGTGACACCAAACCTGGTGTCAGGGACCAGAGCAGCTGGTTTTAGGGTCTGCCCTCTGAAAATAAGGGAGTAGTCCTGCCCACTTCCATGGCAGTAATAACTTGTCAAATGATGTATTATTTGAGCCATAAGATAACCAGACTGACAAAAGGGCAGAATGCCAATGAAATAAAATCTTTGTTTATGCAGGAATGGAAATTTTTTAAACTCCTTATTTTGTTCTGGAATAAAATATGTTTGATTCCCATTGCAACTAGTTTACCAAGTAAAATTTGGCCAAGAGGTATTGGAGGGGGTGGTTCAGGGAGGCAGGGAACCACTTTAGTTCAGTTGGAAATTTCAATAGATGACAGATACTTGGTTCAGTTTAGGTTCCAAGCAGGAGGGTTGCTTTGCCCAGTTTGGGTTTAGAGGCTGTTACATTTGCGGTCCACTGGCCTTTTGTAATGGGGTTTGCCTGAGCAAGTGACATTCATCATAATGCGCTTTCTCAGTATGTTTGCACGTCAGAATCCATTTGATGGATGACATTCAGGTTTGGCTGTAACCACTAAGAGAATAAGCTGGTACAATGGCTTACCCAGACACACAGGGGGCATCTATCCACCGCTTCATTCATTCACTCAACAGACATTTGTTAAACTCCTACTGTGCTAGGCTTTCTTCCAAACAATCGGAAAATGCGGATACTTAAGACTTAGTTTCTGATCTCAAGGAGTCCATAGTTAAGTGAGAAACAAGCCCGCAGAGACATATATTACCATATAGGGATGTTAACAGTTATAGTCAATGCCCACACCAGGAGCAGGACAGGGATGAAAAGTCCAAGCATCAGTTCATGTTTCACAGAGGAGTGACCCCTGGTCTGGACCTCAAAAGATGAGTAGAAGTTCACCAGCTAAATGACATTGTATTCTGATTCTTATTTGTTTGCTAGTGAATGGGTGTATATATTTCTGCATGTGCATACACACACACACACACACACACACAAATGCCATTAACTCTGTCTTCTTCATTGCTAACCAGTGAGAAAAACTCAGCAAGAAAAGGATCATTAATATCTGATATAGTATGGATATTTGTTCCCACTCAAATCTCATATTGAATTGTAAGCTCCAATGCTGGAGGTGGGACCTGGTGGGAGATATTTGGGTCACAGGGGTAGATCCCTTAAGGCTTGGTGCTGTCTTTGTGATAGTGAGTTCTTATGAGATCTGGTCATTTAAAAGTGTGTGGCATCTACCCCTCCCCCACCTCCAATTCTCTTTCTCTCTTGCTCCTGCCTTCACCATGTGGTATGCCTGCTTCCACTTCACCTTCTGCCATGAGGAAAAGCTCTGTGAGACATACCCAGAAGCCTAGCAATGTCAGCACTATGTTTGTACAGCCTGCAGAACAGTGAGCCAATTAAACCTCTCTTTATAAACTACCCAGTCTCAGGTATTTCTTTATAGCAACATAAGAACAACCTAATACAATACCACACATAATCCTTCTTCCCCTGACAAGCCAAGGCCCTGGGATGGGCTGAGATGACAGCTACAAGAGGGGAAGGCCATTCGCATAGAACTGCCACTTGCAGGGATAGCAAATAAGCAAAGAAAGTTCATTTCAGAGTCTACTGGCTTACGATGGGTAACCCCATGACAGCCAGATAGCCTTGACTTTGAGAAAAAGCAAGAAGTCAAAACTCTAATATCAGTTACTATCAAGACAAAAAGGTAATTATGGCATTTGGTCTGCAAGCATCAAAGAGCTAAGTAACGTATGACCTTGCCAAAGTGCAGGGATTATGTCATGAGGATGTGTTAGGCACTTGGGCTCCACTACGCAGTATCAGAGGAGCTGGGGAGGAGGGAACTTAATTCTCCCAGCAAGCAGGGAAGGCTAGTAGAGGCAGCATATTCAGTAGCCAATTGCCCAAGGTGACTGCAAACAAAAAGATTAGACTTGCCTAACTGTTCAAGGTGCAGAACAACTCCCAAGGAAGATTCATTTACTTCAGAAAAGACAGCAGAGAGAAGGAGCAAGGATGAGGAAAGAGGAATACATGTGTTGATTCCGCTCACACTGGCAGGCAAAAGAGCCTCCAGCCAGAAAACAAGTTGATGCAGAGACGCTGGCTGAAAGTTGCTTATCCGGGGGAAACTAAGAGAGAGGTGACATTCAAAAAAGGTAAAGCATCAAGTGACAGCATCAAGATGAATTTGTAGATTTAACTGACCATGAAGATGCACCTCCTAAGTAAGCTAGGTCCCCTAACCAACTGCTCTTCCTCTTAAATGGTCACAGATGAGTAGCTGGCAGGGGCTAGACAGGCCTCCAAACCAAATCCCTCATTTCATACTAGAGGCAGCAGGGGTAGTAAGAAAATCAATGGACTGTGATCAAAAATCCTTCCTCTCACTAGCTACACTATCTCAGACAAGACACCTCAGCCTGTATGCTGTAATTTCCTCCACAGGAAAATGGGAACATTAAGACTGATGTCATTTGAACGTTGTGAAGAATAAATAAGACATGTGAGAATGCATCCAAAGGGTGAGGTGTATTTTTAGCATGTGAAGATACTACAGTTCCAAGAGGTGAAGTGCTTTAAGACAAGAAATCAGCAAATGGGATGCAGAACTAGAATTCCTGACACCTCAGGTGGTGTTCTTTCTGCTAGGCCACATCTGCCAACATGGAAAGAGCTTTGATTATTTCAAGGGTGCAAATCTTGTCTCCTAGGCAAGCTTCTGTGGGACAAGGATTATGTATTCTCCATGCCCTACTATGGTTCTTGGTACTTAATAACAGCAGCCAACATGTATGGAGGCTTTACAGTATGATGGGCTTTGTTCTAAGTGATTTGCATGTGCTAACTCATTTTATCCACATGTCAAATCTATGAGGTAAGACAGTATTATTACCATCAACTCCATCATTACCGATGAGGAAACAGCACTGGTTAAGAAAGTACCCAAGATCACATCGCCAGTAAGTTGGTGATATTTATTTTCAAATCAAGGCAGTCTGACTCAACAGCTCTGGTCTAACCACTATGAGGAGAAGCACTGATGTCAGAGCTGGCTGTGTTATCCCAGGGAAAATGTAACCTGCTTGGATGTAGAAGACTGGCATGGAGCTTGTACACGCCAGGGCCCCATAGTTGTTTCCCGTGAATTAATGGAAGTCCTGCAATAAAATAACTTGCCATGTGCAGCCCTGGTGCTGGCTTCCTGCCATCAGGATGACCCAGAAGTACTTCTACCCTTTCTGCCCCTCACATAGGACTCAAGGAAATTTATCTTGAAATGCAGTGGGCCCAAACTTTAACCAACAAAGAGAAACATTCAACCTTGTTGACAGTCAAAAACCACACATTAGAATTACATACTTCTGGGCTGGGTGCAGTGACTTGCACCTGTAATCCCAGCACTTTGGGAGGCTGAAGTGGGCAGATTACTCGAGCCCAGGAGTTCAAGACCAGCCTGGGCAACGTGGTGAAACCCAGTCTCCACAAAAAAATACATCAATTAGCCAGGTGTGGTGGTACATACCTGTGATCCCAACTACTCAGAGGGCTGACGTAGGAGGACTGCTTGAGACCAGGAGGTCGAGACTGCAGTAAGATTGTGCCACTGTACTCCAGCCTGAGCAACAGAGCAAGACCCTCTCTCAAAAAATAAATAAACAATTATCTACATACTGTTTTCATCTATCAAATCAGGAAAAAAAATTTTAATGATACTATTTAATGCTTTAATGCTGGCAGACGTGGGGTAAAACTGGTATTCCTAGACTCTGGTACAACAGTATAAATTGTACTTCTCAGGAAAACAGTTTAGCCACATATAGTTGACTCTTGTTATTCACAAAGGTTATATTCTATAAAATCACCATTAATACTGAATTAGTGAATTCTGAACCATTGCTTCTACAGAAGACAGGGTCAGGCTCCTATGATCCTCTGGTCACATCTTCACCAACCAATCAATGCAGAATGTTGTTTTATGTGTGTTTCTGTTAAAAGACAAGTCATTTAATATACTATACACTGTTGATTCATTAACACTGAACTCACAGCCAAGAGCATTGCAACTCAGGCCTGAACAATGCTCACACCACATATTTTCTCTGTAAGGCACATCACAGCCTTCTTGCACTTAGAAACACAAGACAAGCACATCAACACGATGATAGGCGGTCATTTTAAGCAGCAAAATCACCCACACAAAGCACAAAAATGCAAAAGCCATAGCACTAACTAGACCATGAAAAGGACACTCGTTTATTACTGAATCAGGAAGGCAAGTGTCACCTTGCTGGACCTCAGCTGAGAAAATGCATGACAGGTGCTTCACTTGCTCCCACAATGTGCATGTCCAAGAATCACCATGAAAGCACAGCCAGCATTGATTTGGGAGTTACAAGTAAATGTTAGCATGCAGATGAATTCACAAACTCAGAATCTGTGAAAAATGAGAAACAACTGTATATATTAAGAACCTAACAAGCCTGGGCACATTGAAAGGCATGGGTGACAGAAATCTGCATTTGATTTCACAAGCACCTTTTGAACTGATCTTATTTCAGCTGAAAGATCCATCTGAGTCTAGAATAGGGACTTGGTGGGTAAGAACTATTGTTCAGTTCAGGCTGAGCATTGCAGCAAGGAGAATTAAAGGCCCCAGGCTTGGATTTGGGGTTGGGAAGCATCATAAAACCAGGCACAGGCTCACCTCCCCATCACCAACTCAAGGCCCTGGCCTCCAGGGAGAAAAATCCCACCAAGAACCAAGCCCCTCAAGTGTCTACAGAACCCATGGTTCTAGGCATAGCCAGGAGGACAAAGCCCCTTCTCCTGCTCTGACTTATCTCTGCCCCCTGCACCTTCCTGGCTTGTTTGTGGCACACTGGTCTCCTTGCTGTTCCCGGAACACACAAGGCAGGATATGGTCCCACCTCAGGGCCTCTGCACTTGCTGTCTGCCCCACCTAGAACACTCTCTAGACATTTGATGGGCTCCCTCCCTACCTCTTTCCTCTCTGCTCAGTGAGGTTTCTTTCCCTTCTCTGCCTTCCCTGTTTTGTCTCCATAGCCATTATCACCATCTGACAATCATTTTTTTTTCTTGTTCACTGATTATCCCTCCTCCACGTAAACTAGGGAGAAAGGGATTTTTATTGTTCTTGTAGTACCCCCATTCCTAGAAGAAGGCCAAGCACATAGTAGGCACTCAGTAAATTGTACTATTTGTTAACTGAATGAATTAATGTAAGATACTAGTAATAATGAGAGTGGGAATTAACATTTTTGTACCAGTAACTGTGTCAGGTGCTTTACACAGGTTGCCTGATTGAAATTCCAAAGCCTTAACAGGTGAGCGCTGTTATGCTTATTTTGCAGTTAAAGAAACCAAGACACAGGGAGATTATGCAACTTAATTAAGGTCAACCAGCCAGTAAAAGATTGAACTGTAATAAATCTCAGCTTTTCCTGTCTTGAAAGTCACAATACCAATTTTCAAATTTTCTGTGGTTAAGGACCAGTTGGTTTTTTTCTCTTCTTCTTCTCCCCAGTCTATCATAGATTGATAACCAAAAAATGAAATGGGGGAAAAGTTACAAAATACGATATGTGCTTGGATGTCATGGCACTATCCAAGTTTTTAAACACCTTCAGTGTTTGTACTTATCTCCGCACAGACAGGTAGAAACAGTTTGGCCCACAGTGCAGTTCTCTGAGTATACTGAGCTCTGCAGTACACCCAAGGAATCAAATACCGTCATCCTGAGTTTCTAAGTCATCTGGGGACTGGGGTTGAGGCTCCAGGAGAGAAGTGCTTAATCTTTTTCACTTGTGAAAGCGTCTCAACTCAACTTTCCCTCATTTGACCCCTTACAGTTGTTAGAAGTGGGTCTTCTCACCCACAATTTTCAGATAAGGAAACCTGTTTTTCCTCTTCCCGGAATGCCCCTCCTCTGGACTCTTCAGGGGGTCACCTCCTTAGAGTGACCTTCCCCAACCAAGCATGCAAGTAGCATTGCTGACCCTCTCTTATTGCACAGCCTTATTTCCATCTCAGCATTTTTTACCATCAGAAATTATCTTTTTCCTTGTTTATATATTTTCATTCTCCCATCCCTCCTTATATTAATAACACAAACTCCAGGAGGGTGGAAACCTCAGTTCATCAGTCCTCCTACCCAGTAAAGAGTTTTGTCCCTTGAAGACTTAGTTGAATAATGCAGTCAGAAAAAAGAAACACAGAATGATTAAATAGCTTACCTAAGGTCAAAAGCAGGTAAGGGCCTGAGCGGGAAATCACATCCACTCAGTTGTTCAATAGATAACGTTTCAGTGTCTCTTTCTCCAGCATGGGCATGGAGCTGGGCACTGGGGTCTTGGTGGTGGATGAGAGAGGGAAGGCTCCTGTCCTGACTGGGGCTCACAGGCCTCAATCCCAAGCACGGTGGTCCTCCTCCCTGCCTTTCTGGCCCTCTCTGTGTTCTTTCATCTATACATGCTATTCTGTTTTCAAACACTTTCTCACAATCGTGTTATTGTGTAAGCAGGGTGTTGTATTACACCTGCTTTTAGCATTGTCAGGTAAAATGCAGTCACATTTGAATTGCAAATAAACAATGAGTAATTCTTTAGTATGAATATGTTTCATGCAATGCTCAGGAAATACGTCTAGTAAGAAATTGCTCATTGTTTATCTGAAACTCAAATTTAACTGGTTCTCTTGATTTTTTTCTTTCATGTTTTTCCCCTAAATATGGCAAGCCTACACATTTTACAGATGAGAAAACTGAGGCTCAGGGAGGACAGAAAACTCCAGTAACTTTCCCCCAAAGGCAGATACCCAGAGAGAGAGCCAGAGCTAACCCTACGCACCATGAAACAATGAACTCAACGTTTCTTGAGTCAGAACATCTGACCCCCTACCGCTCCTTTTACTTCTTTCTTAAAGATCCAGTGCTTCTGAGCCCAAGCCACTTCCAGCATGGCTGTCCAAATCCATAGACCCTGAGGATTATCTCATCATTGAAATGTCTCCCTGGCCTCCAGCAAAGAAGCAGTTGCCATGTCTGTATTTAATCACTTTTAGCAAATTTTTCTTCTGATGATAAAAATAGCTACTTGTAATATATTCACACAATGGAACACTTCACATCAATGAAAAAAGAACAGATGCTGCTACATACAACAGAACAGCTTGGTAAGTTTTTATATATTTATACACATTGACCTAAAGAAATAAGCACTGAATGGGCCGGGTGTGGTTCACTCCTGTAATCCCAGCACTTTGGGAGGCCAAGGCGGGCAGATCACAAGGTCAGGAGTTTGAGACCAGACTAGCCAACATGGTGAAACCCCATCTCTACTAAGTATACAAAAATTAGCCAGGTGTGGTAATGGACCCCTGTAATCCCAGCTACTGGGAAGGCTGAGGCAGGAGAATTGCTTGAACCCAGGAGGAAGAGGTTGCAATGAACCAAGACCGTGCCATTGCACTCCAGTCTGGGTGACAGAGCAAGACTCCTCAAAAAAAAAAATAAAAAAAGAAGAAAAGAAAGAAAGAAAGAAGGGAGGAAGGAAAGAAAGGAAGAAAGAAAAGAAAGAAAGCAAGAAAGCACTGAGTAGAAGTCTGGACATGAAAAAGAAAACATCCGGTATGAGTCCATTTATATTAAGTTCAATAATAGTCACAATTAATTTGTCGCAGTAGAAGTCAGAACAGTGGTTTCTGAGGGGTGGAGGTCATTGGGAAAGGACATGAGGGAACTTTCTGGGGTTTTGGTAATGTTCTGTATTTTAAGCTGGGTGATGGGTATATGTATACACAAATATATCTTAAAACTTACATGTTTACTTAAATTTGTGTACTTTTCCAGTTGTAGATTATACTTTAATGAAAAATTTAAAATAAACAAATTAACACATGCTCATTGTAAAAAAAAAATGCCTAAAGTATACAAGTATTAAAAAAAATTAAAAACCATCTGTATTACCACCACTGGGAGATACCACAACTAACATTTTAGTGTGTATCCTTCCAGATCGTTTCCCAATAGGATTAACTTTTCATGAGTATTTTCTAAGAGAGGAATTCGGGACCTGATACCAATCAGTGGAGGTGCTAACTTATTTAGGAGTCTACATTTCCTGGACATGACTTTCACTTACCCAGGAAGCCCTGACACAACTAGATTTAATTTGATCATTTTTAGAAAAGCATGGAACAATTAACAGCAAATAAATGGAATTAAAATCAAATTGAATACAGCTTTTCAATGATATGTCTTGGAATTTAATTTTAAGCAAAGTAAAGAATAGAAAATGAAAGCTTGGCTTGGAGGAACTCCTGAGCTTTCTGAGCCTTCTGGGACCTCGAGTGCCACCTACTGGTCACAGCCTGCCATGACACATTCCATTATCTGTGTCACCCTCCTAATTAAAAGCCCCAACTATGATGCCTCCTTTTCTCATGAGTTTATACATCTCTCCAAAGAGCTTTCCAGACATCTTTGTTTCCCCAGTGCATTGTATATTTCCTATAACACAGAATTATCTTAATAAATATTTGTTCAATGAATAAAAGGATGGATGGGTGGGCAGGTGGATGGGTGGATAGATAGATGATAGATAGATAGATAGATAGATGATAGATAGACATTCTTGTACCTCATTGTGAAGAGGTATCCTACCCACCTCATAGGCTTTTTTGGAAGAATAGATAACCACTGGTAAAGACCATATGGATGTGAGTGAAAATTATGACAGCCAATGCCAGGATATTGTAGGAGTCAAATGGGTGATAAGAGTAAGCAGTGAGGCTAGATACCAGTAGAGCATTAAAAACAGGAAACATAAATAAACGCAAAAATGCCTTGAGCCAGGGACTTAATAGGAACTTGAAAAATGTTAGCCCTTTTCCCTTTCTTCTGTCCCCTTTTACACACCCAGCTCACAAATCCTTTCTGTAGTATATGAGGAGTTAAGAATGGAGATCTGACCAGTTGCAGTGGCTCACACCTGTAATCCCAGTACTTTGGGAGGCTGAGGCAGGAGGATTGCTTGAGCCCAAGAGTTTGAGACAAGCCTGGGAAACATAGTGAGACTTTATCTCAATAAAATAAAATAAATAGCTAGGCATGGCAATGCATGCCTGTAGTCCCAGCTACCTGAAAGGTCAAGGCTACAATAATCTAGGACCATGCCACTGCACTCCAGCCTGGGCAACAGAGCAAAACCCTGTCTCAAAAAGAGATCTGTCCTTTCCTGGGCTCATTCAGAGGTAGCAATGTTCAACGTTTGCCTGTTGTCAGTTTTGAAACAGGCCAAGATCACTGTGCTTGTAATGTGAGCTGGCCCATCAAAGCCCCTCTCAGTGAGGAAAGTAGTTTCTGAAACATCACTGTCAGTCTGGCCGATTGCGAGGTGCCCATCTGAGCGTGTCCACTGTTGACAGTATTTGACAAGCATCATGCTGGCCTCATTTCTAGATGCTGCACACTGGAGTCTCTGTTCTGCATAAAGTCAGCACAGTGTGGCAGAAAGAATACAGACAAGAATTAGGAGGACTAGGATTTGCCACTCACTGGCTGGGTGACCTTGAGTAAGTCAGCTTGCCTTTTGCCAGTATATAAACCACCTCAGTAGAACAATGTAACAAGATAATGCCTGGGAAAACACTTTTTAAACTAAAGCACTGGACCCAGAGCAAGGTATGACTATTAATAGAACCCCAAGTGAACACTCGCCCTGGAGGTGACCTGACCCAGCTCAAAAACCACAGGGGAGCTCGGCTAGGTGAGTCACACCTATAGTCCCAGTTACTTGAGAGGCTGAAGCAAGAGAATTGCTTGAGGCCAGGAGTTCAATGATGTAGTGTACAATGATCACACCTGTGAATGTACACTGCACTCCAGCCTGGGCAACATAGTGAGACCCCATGGCTAAAAGATTTTTTAAATAAACAAAGCTATGGGTAGTGTCACTTGCACTGATCTGGATTGGACTTCCAATGATAGACTTCAACAATATTTTAGCAGCTACATGACAAATTTATTTGATGTTGAGCTTATGGTCCACTAAGACCCACCCAAAGTGGCTGTTTAAAAATATGGACTACACTCCACATTTTACCCACTCTTTGGGTAATTGACGTTTTTAAAACCAAATATAGACTTTGGTTACAGTTCGTCTAGATAAATTTAATATTATTGCTTTGGTCTATCCATCTAGGCTATTAAAATAGTTTTATTATGACTTTGACCATTCTATATATTACCTTGCCCTGCTGACTTGGCAAGAGTTGAGCATTTCAACAGTGTCTAATTCATCCGTTCATGCATTCAACCTACATTAACTGAGCACTTACTACTCTCTAAATGTTATATTAGAAGCCAAAAGATGCAGAGGATATATCTGTCAGAGGCTGGCAAGTACTGTTGCAGAAGCAAGCCATGGGCTCAGAGAACAGGGCATCTCTATTGCGGCCAGCAGCAGTGGAAATGTTTCCCAGTTTATAAGATATGGCAGAAGCCAAGACCCAATCTCCTTTTCTTTCTGAGCATACTGCTGGGCTGTATTTTCCAGCTCCCAATGATTCTTGGTGATTCCACATTCATGATCAAGTCTTTCTTTCTCGGCAAGTAAAGGGATGAAAGTCCACTGTGGCAGGCCTTTCATGATTTCCTCTGCTTTCCAAGCAAAAACAACAACAATTAAAAAAAAAAAAAAATCTGCAGGTGGCAGTAGCCTGTCCTTATCTTTCTGACCTCATCACCCTACTTTCATCCCCTTGTTAGAACGTGTCCATTTGGCAAATATCAGTAGAGTTCCCACAATGGGCCAGCCTGTGTCAGGCTCCATTGCGTTCTCTTAAATAGTCTCTGAGTTCAAAATCTCCGCCATGGAGAGTGGTGCCTTCCCCACCCTGCTGAGCCCCTTCTCCTTTGTACCCCTTGCTTTTGCAGCCTAGCTTAGATCAAGGTCTGGGCATCTGCATCCACATACCCCTGCTTAGCACTGGGCATCCAAGCCACTGTGTGAAGTTGCTGCATGAGGGAAGGAAAGGACAAGAAGCACTTTGTCCACTTAGTCTCTTGATTAGTAGAGCAGTGTCGTGAGAAAAACCTGGACAGCCACTAAAGAGACAGGAGCTCAAGTCCCAGATCTGTGAGCAAACAACTCTGACTTGGGATATGCCCATCTGAACTTTATTATAAAACAAGCTAAATACACTTTCAGCTCCAATATTCTGATTCTTTCTAGCCCAATCCCTAATTCCTGGTTAAACCCTCTACTCTATTCTAATCTAGATTTGCAATTAAAAAAAAAAATTTAAGGGGCAGAAGAAAGGGAAGAGTTTAGCCAGCCTTCCTTATACCAAAACGTCTGCTGGCAGTGTGCAGCCCAAAGCTGTAAAACAATTGCCAAGGGTTATAATTCCAGAATATCCTCAGATTTGTCCTTGCCTATAACCTGATTTCTTTTAGGCCCAGACTAATTGTGTCCAGACTCAAGCTCCATGCTAACTGTCAGGACTGACTTCAATTATTCATGGAATTTCCACACTGGGATGGTTTGGGAGATATTCTTTGCAGATGTATTTATCCTTTTACATCTTCAGGAACTCTTAATAATGTGCTGTTTGAATAGGCAAGTCCCTTAACTTCCTTGAGCCTCCATTTCTTCACATGTCAACAAGGAACACAGTTCCTCCCTTGTCTTTGGCTCTCAAATATCTTTGTTTCTGTGATTGCAGGTGCCTCAGCCTGAGATTTCACATGCAGCTCACAACCAACAGCAAACCACACAGACATTTGAAAAAAAGGATGCCATAAGATGATTGAACTCAAAAGGAATTATGCAATTAGCAAAGGACGTTGATCACACAACATGTGAATCTAATTGCAGTGCATGCAAATGTTTGCTAAATTAGATAAATATGGGTTTGCAGGCACGCTGGTGCACAGATTGAGTTGCAAAGTTAAGGAAAATATATAAGTTAATTATAAGTTGGGAGTGATAAACACAGGGTATGTGCACTAGGCCGATTAGGATTATTAACCAAGTAATCATCTCATGCCAAAGGTGGAGTGTTATAGGAGTCCTAGGCCCATACTCTGACTACTGTGTAATGAAGTTACCATGTTTTATAGAACATGAAAAACATACTTCATTTTTACACAGCACCTGTCATCTAGGGAACCTCAGCACTTGGAGGTGGTTCCATTCTCTCACCACATTGCCTGATGCACATCGCCGAAGTGGACAAGTCTTCATATACTGGCTTAGAGAAGAAATGCTGGATGCTAACCATTCTCAGGCCCTCAGGAACCTGCACGAATGAGGAAATCCATAAGCCCATGAGGCAGCTCTTAAAGAGTACACCTATTAGCCTGCCAAGACCTTCCAGGTAGAGGTAAAAAGAGTCCTGGAAAGATACCTACAGTGGGAGTCTAGGTCTTGGGGGCAGATTGCTCAGATTTGAATCCTGGGTCAATCACTAATTCTTTGACTAGCTCAGCTCACCATGCCTTTGTTTCCTCACCTCAATCATGGAGATACAATATCATTTACCTCTTAGGGTTACTGTGAGAATTAAAGGAAGTATTACTTTGAATAGCACTAAGAACACTGTCTGACACATAGGAAACAATAAATGACTTATTTGTTACTATTTGCTTTTCATTGTTCATTAGTTTATTCATCCAACAAAGTAAGGGCCCACTACATATAAAGCACTATGCTAATGACCATAGTGGGGGATATACACACATGGTTCCATCATCACATTGGCCTATAGGGAGGAAATGTTGATACACAAACAATTACAGTGAGGCAACATATGAGAAGTACTGTTTAAGTGTTTCAAAGTGTTCAAGAGGAGATCATTCCTGCAAGATGACTGGAGAAAGCTTCATTAAAGACAGGCCACTTCAGCCAGACCATGATGAGATTTTTAGCAGAGGGGAGGTTGGGTGAGAAGGTGTGTCATATTCTAGGCAGAAGATACCACATGAGCAAAGATGCTAAAGTCAGAAAATCCAAGGCAACATCAAGTTATTACAGAAAGTGATGGGCAAACCTGGAAAGGAGCTGATATGTTTTGGCTATGTTCCCACCCAAACCTCATCTTGAATTATAACTCCCACTATTTCCACATGTCGTGGGAGGAACCTAGTGGGAGGTGATTGACTTATGGAGGTGGGTCTTTCCCATGCTGTTCTTGTGATAGTGAATAGGTCTCAAGAGATCTGATAGCTTTAAAAATGGGAATTTCTTAGCACAAGCTCTCTTTTGCCTGCTGCCATCCATGTAAGACGTGACTTGCTCCTCTTAGCCTTCCACCATGATTGTGAGGCCTCCCCAGCCACATGGAACTGTAAGTCCAATAAACCTCTTTCCTTTGTAAATTGCCCAGTCTCAGGTCTGTCTTTATCAGCAGCATGAAAAAGGACTAATGTAGGAGCTTTGAGGTCCACCTAGGGGAGCTGGGGGGTGCTTCAGGTCAAGTGCTGAGTCTTGACTTTATTCCGTGAATCTCTGAGATATTTTAAATGAAATAGGACAAAGCAATGTTAAAGAAAGATGAGTCTGGCAGGGTGAGTGGAAAAGATGGGAAAGGGAAAGATGGGTGACGAAGGGAGCTGGCAGATATGGCTGTGCCCCAGGTATGTGGTAACCAGAGTAAGAATGAAAAGAAAGACAGGGGTGCTAGGGGAGACACTGGACCAAAGTGACAAAACTCAGTGACACAGTGGAGGTACAGAGCAAGAACAGGGAAGAGGAGGAGAGGATGGTGAGGATTTGAACTCGGGTAACAAGGACAGAAAAGGAGTCCCAGTCGTCCTCCAGAGGTTCTGGTTCCTGGTTACCCAGCACTTTATCCAGATAGGATCTCTGCAGTGACAGGCAGCACAGAGCAGGATTTCCCAACACCGGCTCAAGAGTCAGACAGCCCAGGGTTTCCTGCTAAGCTGTGTTATCGTCAGCAAGTTTTAACCACTCAGAGCTTCCTTTTCCTCTTTTGCCAAAGGGGGACTAAAGACAACATACCTCAGGGATGTTGTGAAGATTAAATGAGATCATATGATGATAAAGCACCTGCACATGGGGAAAATCCTGGTGGGGAAAAAAGAGACCAGTGCTCCAAAATGTAGAATACCAGAAAAGATGAACAAATAAAAATGAAAAATATTTTGCATTAAAATTCTCCTGAACAGGGTTTATTCATGTTTTAATGATTCAGAAGCTCTTTGTGAATCTTGCAGCACCACAGCACCACCAGCACCATCAGTGCCACTAGCATACTACCACTATGCTGAGGCCTCACAGAAGTGCTAGCTGGCCCATATTCAGGGCAGAATAAAGATAAACCAGCTCATCACACTAATCTGGAGCTAGAAAGAGGGAGAGCAGTGATCAACAATCCCAGATCCTGCTGACGGGCTCAGCCTATGAATTTGGGTAAATTTCTCCCATGTTTTCATCAAGAAGCCCAACAGTTTTCCTTTTCTCCCTCTCCAGCAATGCTAACTTTCACATGCCTTTCCCAATTTCCTGTGACGAAGGTTGTAGAGACGATCCCAGGGGCTGCTGACCAGTCAGCTGGTGTGCTGTGGACTTCAAAGGCCTATTGACACAGCTGCACACCACTGGGCCAGGGGCCAGGGGCAGGCCTGCCTGAAATGCTTTATCCCCACACCTTCACAGCAATACAGCTCTCCCCAAAAGGATCAATAAGCCATCTCAGCTCTTGGATCACTGTTATTTAGTCAACAAAAGTTCAACATACAAAGGCAAACTGGTTCTACCACATGGGCTACTGGAGTTTGGAAATTATAGACCCGAATCTCTGCCTGATCCATTTCCTGCCCCTGCAGAACTCCACTCACAGCTGTCTTATTATGGACAAAATTGCCCTTCAGCCAAGCTGCTGTTACTTTTCAAAAATACCCAGAACATTCTCAGACAATCCTTTATGGGTCCAGAGAGACAAAAAGAAAGCAAGCTGCAAAGCAGGGAATTAACCCCAGTCCATCGGACTTCAAAGCCCGTGCTTTTTCAGTTTTCAAGGAAAGCTTGACATCAGCAGAGACTCGTACAATGTTGGGAGGTTTAAGTAATCAAAGCTACTCTCCCCATGTCACAGGGGAGACAAGTGCAGCTCAGAGGGGTTCAGTGACTTGTCTAAGATCACACAGCAAGTGACAGCTCCTACTATGAAAACCAGTAAGTTAGCAAGAGATTTGATCATATTAATAAGACTATTTCCTTATAATCACATAGCAATTAACATTTTCAAACAATGTTTTTACACATGTAGACTCAGTTGGTCCCACACCATCGTTGAAGTCTTTATGCCATAGATATTACCAGCCCATTTCACAGAGGAGGAAACTGGGACTCAGAGAGGTAAGTGGCTTCCCTAAAGTCGCAGAGCTAGTAGGTGCCAGAGTTGGGGGCTAGAGCTGGAGTCTTCAGATTCTAAACCAGTTGGCAAATATTAACCAAATCCAATTCTATGCCTGGGCCTGTGATTCAAGCAATTAAGATGTATCTGTGCTGGGAGCAAAGAGACAAGAAAGTGAAGCACAGGAAAGGTGATATTTACTAATAGAGCCAGTAAACTAGATACAAAACCTTCAATTGTGATGCATTTACTAACTCTAGTAATAGATAAGAACATGTTATCTTTATGTATTTTTCCTCTTCAATATGTCTTTCTCAAGCCGTTTCTATAAATTAAGTCCTTTTAAAAAAGATAAAGCAGGCTTCTGGTTGTAAGGATTCCAAATACACTAGTCATTCCCTCGGCTGAGCACTGAACATAGCTGCACCTGCAGTCGGGGCAATGGGAGGTCGGGGAGGAGGATGGAGGATGCAGATTCTGCTGCTCAGAAGAAACAATTTCCTGACCAAAAGTTCTTAGGCACAATCTGGCTATTGGGAATCTCTACAAAGTGATTAAGAAAGCAAAAATAAACACAAAGACAGATACACATTTCTCTGGATTGGTTTGGGTTACATTATATATAACAATATATAATAATAATAGCTATTAAGTAATTGCCATGTGCTAAACATTGTGCTAAGTACTTTGCATCTATTATCTCATCTAATCCTCATGACTGCTGATGAAGATGTATATTCTAATTCCAATTTTACGGAGTGGGGGGAAAGGAGGTTCAGAGATGTTAAGTCATTTGCCTAAGGATGCACAGCTATAATGATGAGATGGCCTTTGAACCAACCAAGGTCTGTTTCACCACAAAGTCCTAATTTTCATCCACATCTTATCCTATCTCAAGGAAAGATTACAGACTAGAAGATATTTCTCTGTCCTCCAAAACCTGAGATTTTTCTAAAAGCAGCCATCTTAGCCCAGGAGTGGTGGCGCCTGTAATCTCAGCACTTTAGGAGGCCTAGGCGAGAGAACTGCTTGAGACTAGGAGTTCAAGGCTACAGTGAGCTATAATCACGCCACTGCTCTCCAGCCTGGGCAACAGGGCAAGACCTTGTCTCTCATAATTAAAAAAGTGAAAAATAATTTAAAAGTAATATCATTTTGTATTCTCCAAATCAAATTTAAAATGATTTTAAATTGTTATCTCAAAGATTGAACCTGTAACAAAGCTTAGCACTATTTTACCTATTTTTTTAAAATAAAAATGCATGGTCCAATTTTTAATTTTTTTTTCAACTTTCATTTTAGATTCAGGGGATACATGTGCAAGTTTGCGTATACTGCAGGATGCTGAGGTTTGGAGTATGAATGAACCCATCACCTAGATAGTGGGTCTAGTACCCAACTGTTCATATTTCAACCTTTGTCCCCCTCCCTCCCTTCTCTCATTAGTAGTCCCCAGTTTCTACTGTTGCCATGTTTATATCCATGAGTACCCAAAGTTTAGCACCCCCTTGTAAGTGAGAACATGTGGTATTTAGTTTTCTGCTCCTACGGTGGTTCACTTAGGATAGTAGCCTAAAGTTGCAACCATGTTGCTTCAAAGAACATGATTTCATTCTTTCTTATGGCTGTGTAGTATTCCGTGGTATGTATGTACCATATTTTCTTTATCTAATCTACCGTTGATGGGCACGTAGTTGATTCCATGTCTTTGCTATTGTGAATCATGCTTTGATGAACATGCAAGTGCATATGTCTTTTTAGTAGAACAATTTGTTTTCTCTTGGACATATACCCAGTAATGGGATTTCTGGATCAAATGGTTGTTCTGAGATCTTTGAGAAATCTCCAAACTCATTTCCACAGTGACTGAACTAATTTACATTCCCACCAACAACGTATAAGCATTCCCTTTTTTCCACAGCCTCGACAACATCTGTTGTTTTTTAAAAGTTTTAATAAGAGCCATTCAGACTGGTGTGAGATGATATCTCATTGTGGTTTTGATTTGCATTTCTCTGATTAGTGACGTGGAGCATTTTTTTCATATATTTGTTGGCTGCTTGAATGTCTTTTTTTTTGAGAAGTGTTCATGTCTTTTGTCCATTTTTAATGGGGTTATTTGATTGTTGCTTGTTCAATTCTTTAAGTTCTTTACAGATTCTGGGTATTAGACCTTTGCTGGATGCATAATTTGCAAATATTTTCTTCCATTCTCTAGGTTGTCTGTTTATTCTGCTGATAGTTTTTGTTGTGTACAGAAGCTCTTTAATTAGGTCTTGCTTGTCAATTTTTTTTATTGCAATTGCTTTTAAGGACGTAGTCATAAATTCTTTCCTAAGGCTGATGTCCAGAATGGTGTTCTCTAGGTTTTCTCCTAGGATTCTCAGTTTGAGGTCTTACATTTAAATCTTTAATCCATCTTGAGTTAATTTTTATATATCTTGAAAGGTAGGGGTTCAGTTTCACCCTTCTGCATGTGATTATCCAGCTACCCAGCACTATCGATTGAATAGGGGGTCCTTTCCTCATTGCTTATTTTTGTCAACTTTGTTAAAGATTAGATGGCTGTAAGTGTGTGGCTTTACTTCTGGGTTCTCCATTCTGTTCTATTGGTCTATGTGTCTGTTTTTGTACCAGTATCATGTTGTTTGGGTTACTGCAGCTTTATAGTATAGTTTAAAGTCGGGTAATGTGATGTCTCTGGCTTTGTTCTTTTTACATAGGATTGCTTTGGCTATTTGGGCTCTTTATTGGTTTCATATGAACTGTAGAATTTTTTTTTCCAATTCTGTGAAAAATGATGTTGGTAGTTGATATGAATATCATTGAATCTAGGTTGCTTTGGGCAGTATGGCCATTTTAATGATTCTTCCAATTCATGAGCATGGAATGTTTTCCATTTGTTTGTGTTACCTCTGATTTATTTGAGCAGTGTTTTATAGTTCTCTTTGTAGAGATCTTTCACTTCCTTGGTTAGATATATTCCTAGGTATTTGTGTGTGTGTGTGTATGTCTATTGTAAATGGGACTGAGTTCTTTATTTTGCTTTCAGTTTGAATGCTATTGGTGTATAGAAATGCCATTGATTTTTGTACATTGATTTTGTATCCTAAAACTTTACTGTTTACAGTTCCAGAAGCCTTTTGGCAAAGTCTTTTCTTTAGGGTCTTATAGGTATAGAATCATGTAGTCCATGAAGAGATAGTTTGACTTGTTCTTTTCCTATTCAAATGCCTTTTATTTCTTTCTCTTGTCTGATTGTTCTGGCTAGCACTTCTAGTACTATGTTGAATAGGAGTGGTGAGAGTGGGCATCCTTGCCTTATTCCAGTTCTCAGAGGAATGCTTCCAGTTTTCATGATGTTGGCTATGGGTTTGTCATAGATGGTTCTTATTATTTTTAGGTATGTTCCTTCTAGGCCTAGTTTCTTGATGGTTTTTATCATGAAAGGATGTTGAATTTATTGAAAGCTTTTTCTGCATCTGTTGAGATAATCATACGGTTTTTGCTTTTAATTCTGCTTATGTGGTGAGTCACATTTATTGATTAATATATGTTGAACCAACCTTGCATCCCAGGAATGAAGCCTACTTGATCATGGTGAATCAACTCTTGGCTGTGCTGTTGAATTCAGTTTGCTAGTATTTTGTTGAGGATTTTTGCATCTATGTTCCTCAGGGATATTGGCCTGTAGCTCTCTGTTGTGTCTTTGCCAGGTTTTGGTATCAAGGTGATGCTGGCTTTGTAGAATTCGTTAGGGAAGGGTCCTTCCACCTTGATTTTTAGGAATAGTTTCAGTAGAATTGGTGCCAGCTCTTCTTTGTATGTCTGGTAGAATTAGGCTGTGAATCCATCTGGTCCAGGGATTTTTATGGTTGGTAGGTTTTTTTTTTATTACTAATTCAATTTTGGAACTAAATACTGATCTGTTCAGTGTTTCAATTTCTTCCTGATTCAATCTTAGGAGATTGTGTGTTTCCAGGAATGTATCCATTTCCTATAGATTTTCTAGTTTGTGTGCATAGAATTATATTCACAGTAGTCTCTGAGGATCTTTTGTGCTTATGTGGGATCAGTCACAGCATCACCTTTGTTGTTTCTGATTGTTCTTATTTGGATCTTCTTTGTTAATCTAGCTAGCGGTCTACTGATCTTGTTTATCCTTTCAAATAACCAACTTGATTTTTGTTAATTCTTTGTATAGACGTGGAGCCTTGATTTCATTCAGTTTCACTTTGATTTTAATTATTTCTTTTCTTCTGCTAACTTTGAGATTCATTTGTTCTTGTTTTTCTGGTTCTCCTAGGTGTGATGTTAGATCATTAATTTAATATCTTTCTAACTTTTTGAGGTAGGCACTCAGTGCTATAACCTTTCTTCTTAACACTGCTTTTGCTGGACCCCAGAGATTTTGGTATGTTGTGTCTATGTTTTCATGTATTTCTAAGAGATTTTTAAAATTCCTGCCATAATTTCTTTGTTTACCCAAAACTCATTCAGGAGTAAGTTGTTTAATTTCCATGTTATTGTGTGGTTTCTGAAAGATCATCTTGGTATTGATTTTTATTTGTATTGCACTGTGGCTGAGAGTATGGCTGATATGGTTTTGATTTTTTTTTTTAATTTATGTAGACTCACTTTGTGGCTGAGCATGTGATCAGTCATAGAGTATGTTCCATGTTATCACTCTTCTAAAAAAGTATATAGAACTATACATTTTGTGGGCAAATTCAAATGCAATTCATTAATAACCATAACCAATTGTGGATTAATATACTCTAGTCAATTTCCATATTGACAACTGCTGTGATCTTTTATTAAACATTTTCAATTAAGGCTTACAGGAGAGCTGTCTAATGCTTTTGGAAAAACCTTAAGTTTTTTGTCAATAAAACTAATTTGTGTAGGTCCTATTCTGTCTCTGTATTTTACAATAAAACAGTACAATGAGCAATAACACTTTACCATAATATATCTGGGTATCATGAAGCATATTAGGTCAAATCATATCCTGAAAACCATGACTTTAAGAGGTATTCATTAGTGCCAAGGAACTGGAATAAATCAGGTAGATTTCAGATTTCAGGGAGAAGTAGCTTATTAGAATGTTTGGTGACTGCCTAGAACCTTATGTGGGGGATACCCCCAGCCTGATACAGCTAATCAAGAGCCTGCTCTGTCTTCCCAGTACCTGTATCCTCAATGACTGAGGACCCACTGAGGTGTAAGGAACCCACTTATGCTGACTTTTATCATTCCGGGATAAACAGGGCTTCCTCCAGTGACTAAGAAGCCACAATCTTGAAGAACTCAGAGAAGCAGACAGTTTGTCCAAATGAAGTCCACATCTCTGCAGAAGAGAGAGAAAGAGAGAAGGGGAGTGGGAGTAAGTGAAGAGTTAGCTTTGTTGCTGGAATCCCAAGGACAGCCATCGTGTCCTGTAGCTGGTGCCTAGCAGAGACCCTAGGCTTGGAGCAAGTGATCCATACATATGGGCTGAAAAGTGGAGAACAGAACTTGGGTTCCTAGGGAAGAAAAATATCTACAAAAAGTTTTAAAAACTGCTATAGAGGTAGAACATTTATTTTTTGTTTAAAGGCATACTTGTTGAATTGAGGAGTGGCAGAGAAATCTCATACTTACATGAAAAAAAAAAATACAATGAAAGCTAACACTCTGCACCAGACACTTTCTGCTGCTTGACTATAAACTCCAAAAGCACAAGGACATTATCTCTTTCACTCACTGTGTATATCTAGTACCTAATTCAGGGTTTAGGGGCATAGTATAGCACTCAATACACTATTTTTCGATGAGTAAATAAATAAAACAGAAGAACCTAGCTAAAGTAAAAATCCTGAGATTTAAAAGGAGGTAGTAATTACAAGCTCATTTTCCCAGCATTATGGAACTTAGACTAAGTATGTGTCAGGCATTGAATTCAGTACTGAAGATAAAGAAATTAAAAGACGAGTTATCATCTGGGCACAGTGGGATAACATTCCAGAGTAGAACTTTATTCTGTCAACCAACATGTATCAAGCCCTTGCTCTGGGTCAAGCACCTGGCTGGACACTGGAAAGACCAAGAGGTAAAGAAGTCCCACTCCCTGCCTTAAGGAGCTCACAGTGGTGTAGGTGGGAAGCATCCATAACAGAGGTGCCTATATAATTAGGAACAGGATGTGATAAATCTGCCTGGAGGGGCTCAGCACAGTTACCTTTCACTGCCAGCTTTAAGCAAAGAGCAGCAATCATTGATCAGGGAGGTTACAGAATTCCTGCATTAAATTGGACTTTTTTTTTTTTGACAGTCTTGCTCAGTGGAGTACAGTGGTGCAATCTCGGCTCACTGCAACCTCCACCACCCAGGTTTAAGTGATTCTCCTGCCTTAGCCTCCCAACTCCCAAGTAGTGGGATTATAGGTGCTCACCACCAAGTCCAGATAATTTTTGTGTTTTTAGTACAAGCGGTGTTTCACCATGTGGCCAGGCTGGTCTCAAACTCCTGACCTCAAGTAATCTACCCGTCTTGGCCTACCAAAGTGTTGGGATTACAAGCATGAGCTACCATGCCTAGCCCCAGTAGGACTTTTTTTTTAGGTAATAAATTCCTGAATCCTACTCTTAGGAATCTCTGCATATACTTCTTTAACGTCCTAGAACCTAGAAAAGAGGTTTTTTCCAACCCACTGATAAGCACTGGATTACATGACATTATGACAATTTTAAGATTATATGTGCAATAAAATGAGGACAGAACTCAGACTCTAGCTTCACATGACTCTCAGTATTTTGTGTTCTATTATCCCCAGAGTACTTTAAAAATTCAGAAGCAGTAATTGCTCGATAAATGGCAACAACTATTGCTGCTGCAGCTGAGTCTAGGGCTGCAAATGTCTACATAGGGTTCATCAGGTTAGATCAGGGCCCATCAGCAGTTTCCCACAGGAGGTCACAGTAGAGTCTGAGGGGATTTCACACACAGCCCTGCTGCTGCCTGGGACATACTCTGACCTAGTCTAGCTCCAGGCAGCACAAGCCAGCTCGAGGCACGCCTACCTCCTGGGTCCCTTGCTTGTATCCATCCTCTTCTATTCTGCCCAGACTGGACCCAGCATGATTCATTTGCAGGCTCAGTACAAGGACCAGGAAGAGCTGAGATCTAGTTGTGAGCAGCCGCACATAGGGATTTGTGCAATTTTAAGTTCCAGACAACTGTTTCGTGGTATCTATGCCAACATGTAATGCAGAAAAAGCACCAACCCAAATTGCCCCACCAGGTCAGGAAGCAGAGCTGGTGATACAAGCACCTAGGAGGCGGAGGTAGCAAGGAAGACAGAACAGGTCAAGAAACCCATTAGCTAGAGCAACTCCTTCCTTAGCCCTTCATCCTTCCCTGGTCAGCAGGGGAAGGTCTTCCCTGGTCAGCAGGGGAAGGTCTTGCCTGCTCTTTTGAAGACCTTCCAGTAGAGAAAGGTCTTGGTGTCTTTTTGGTGATGAAAAAGGACACGTTGCAGAAATCCCAAATGTTACCTTTGAATATAGGCGCCCCTGATGATGCCTATCTTTCCCTCTTACCTTTGATATCCTTTTTCATACTACTTTATTTAATGCTTAACATGTTACACAACATATCAGCCCTCCGAGTTGTGCAATCCAGAAGGGTGGCGGCACAGAGTAGAAAAACTGGTCTAACTTCGGTGAGACACAGATTACACAACATGATGAACAAAATACTAGAAACAAATACACACATATTCCCTTGGATTATGTAACTAATAAGTGGAACACATATTTGATAGGAAAATAAGAAAAAAAGATTTCAATTTTATGCCCTGATCCTTCCTTCTTGGTTATGCAGTAAACATGAAAGTTTTCATTAGTCTTTTCTCTCCTTTACAATCATGCTGCATTTCAGATTGATACTCTACAAAGTGATGAGTAGAACTGTTTCACCTTACTTTCTTTCTTCGTTACCTTTCATTACACGAAAGGGTTGTTAAGACTTCAAAACTATATTACTTCACTCTTAATATTCAATGAGTTTGACTATAATTTCACTTCCTTCAATGACAACTATCAGTAAGTAAGAATTACATTCTTACCTTTCTGTTTTCTTGTGTTTGGGGAGGGGTTGAAATGGTTGAGGGCTAGCCTGAGTTGGCACTAACACTGCTCTCATAGGAACTTTCAGAGGCAGCGGAATGGGACGTGTGAACTTGGAGCAGGTAGACCTGGATTCTAATTCTGGCTCTATAGCTAACTTGGCCATCAGTTGAACCCTTTTGTGCCTCATCTTTCTACTCTATAAAATGGGACACGACTATCCTATGAAGCAAGTGAGGATGAGCACCCCGCACAGTGGTGAACACAGCTTTCAGTGGAAAGCCCTAAGGAGTTAAACAGCCTTGGCTTCAAATCCCAGTCCTGTCACTTACAATGAGACCTTGGGTTTGTCACTTTAAAATGCTCTGTTTCCATCTGAGTCATACCCCACGCTTTCACACCTTGTGCTGAGTATGAAATGAGAGGCCATCTGTCAAGTGTCACCAGAGGTGGTTGATCCCTGCAAGATGTACCTTACAGGTACTTGTCACTCAGACATCTGCAGCATGAATGGCCCTGTAGATCACAGATTTGAACGAATTAGCCACTATCTCTGAACACAAGTGCATGAGACAGACTGCCTCTAAAGAATTTTAAAGGGGACTCATGGCCGGCTAGACTCCGGGACTGTAATAACTTCGGGTACATTTGGGCATAGCTGAACCTATGCACTCTTAGGAGCGCTGACTGTTTAGGGGGGTGGGGGAGATGATAATCTGGCCAACAGCTAGTGGCTAAAGCAGAAGCACCAACTCCCCACTTTTTGTTGATACATTGGAACCCTGCTTTGCTTCAAAAAAGGAGTACCGGGGCTTAGTAAGAACCAGGTGCTCAGTGCTAGCAACAGTGGAACCCTGTGTAGTGACCCCTGCTTTATTTTAAATCTGCCAGCGGCCCCTTCTGCACAGTATCTGAAAAGCCCGCTTTCAGGTTGAAGCGCCTTCTTGAGCAAGACCTGCACCTCAGCTGGCAACGAAGTGGGGGACAGGGACACGATGGCGCCAACTATCCAGGGTGACCACCCCGCAAGCCTGCAGTCGCATTCTGCGGGGAGGTGAGCCTTCGTTCGCCACGGAGACCCCTGGCCCTATGGCCGGCAGCTGCTGTGCTGCAACCCAGCCTCAGTATCACAGCATCCCCACCTTCACCGCGTTCCCAGAAAATAAAAATGCCTCGCCCTGCTAGTCAGCAATGGGGAGAGTGACTGATCCCCAAGTTAGTGGTGGGAGTTGGGGAGCGTGGCCCCGGGCCCTGCTGGAGCCTAGACGCGCGATTACAGAGGAGGAAGAGCCAAACCGAGTCCAGATGGAGAGACCGGCGCCCAGATCTCGGCGCAGTTGGGCAACACTTAGCACCCATCGGCAGAAAAGTCTAAGGCAGAGAGGAGAGCAAAGGGAGCCGACGCGGGCACAAGTGATCCCGGTGCAGCCGAGGCAGGGCCGCCGCCCCGGGCCTTGGTGTCCTGATCTGCAAAGTGAGGACGGAGGATCGAAGTGTCTCCCGACCCTGCTGTTCCTCCAGGGCTGTACAGGGAACCCGGCTGAAGCTGCCCGAGGCTCGGAGACCGGAAAAAGAGGGAAAGACTACAGGGAAGAGAAAGGGAGGAGTGGGTGGGAGACCGACAGGAAAGACGGCGGGGACAGGCTTGGCGGGTTTTGCGCCTTCCTCCTCTTCCTCCTACACCTGAGTTCTCACCGCGGGGCCAAGGCCCGGCGCCCGTGGAGCTTAGGACCAGGAGCCAAGCTTCTCCGTCCTCACACCAATTTCTGCAAGGCACGGGGCAGACAGTGGGCAGCACAATCGTGCATGTCAGGGGTGCAAGCGGGGAGGTCGGGCTGGAGTCCGAGGGCAGGTGAGCCGGCCTGGGGCTGGGCTGGGGTGAGATAGCCCCAAGCGAGGAATCCAAGGGCGCCAGTGGCCCAGCCCGCGAGCCTCGGGCGAGCCAGATTTTACTCCCCAACTTTGAGCAAGGGGAGCGAGTGTATGAAAAAAAAAAAAGGGATAAAAGTTGCCGAACTTTTCCCCCAACTCTGCCGCAGAGGCGGGAGCGGAGGGCGGCGCCTGCACCGATTCGCCGGCGGCCGTGGTCCGGAGGCTCGGATTGGCGCGCGGGGGCCGCGGCCGGGGCGAGAGGGCTTGGGGGAGGGAGCGGCCCTCCCCGCCCGCGGGATCCGCTCGCGCCGGGAGCGGGTTAATTTCAAATCGGGGGCTCGGCTGCTCCTGGACGGTCACGCTCCCTCTGTCCGCCAGCCGGCCCGCCAGTCCCGGTCCCGGCGTCTGTCTCCGGCACCCACCTCGGCGCGGCGGAAAGACGGACGGACTGCCAGGTACGCGGGCTCCCGGACCTGAGCGGGGCAGCGGTGCTGAGGAGTCCCGGCTCAGCCCCAACCGGCTCGGGCCATGAGGTGGACTGACAGGTCAGCGGGACGCACAGGGGCGCGGCGCCCGGGCGGCGCGGCACGGCACCAGGAGCGGGATCGGGCGGGCGGCGGCGGCGGCGGCGGTGGCCGTTTCCCGCCTCCCGCTCCGCCGGGGGCCGTGAGGGAGGAGCTGAGCTCCTGCGCAGAGGGGCGGGGGCGCGCGAGGGGGAGGGGCGGGCATGCAGTGGTTCCGGGCGCGGGTTTGCCCGCGCTCAGTCCCCGCGCAGCTAAGGGGAGGTGCCTGCCACTGCCCGGCTTTCCGCGCCAAATTTTTAAATCGAAGGCGGAAGGTCCGGCCCCGCCCCTGGCGCCATCGGCCAATCGCAGGCCCGCGGCCGGCCCTCTGATTGGTCGGGAATCGTTGTCCTGGAAACCACGGTGATGCTGTCCGGGAACTGTCGGACCCGCGGCGGGCGGACAGGGCCTGGGGGAGGGGCCTTTGGCTGAAAGGAGGGGAAGTGCACCGAGAGAGTGGCGGCCGGGGGGACTGTACCTGCTTGCCTTACTGGGCAAATGCAGCCTTCCATGGTTGAGTCTAAGATCATGGCGTGAACTGGCCGCCCGAATGCCAGTACGTAGCGCTTTGTATCTTTAAGGAGCTCCCTTTTTTAAATTAAAAAAAAATAAGTCTTAAGTATAAAGGTCTCTTTAAATGCCCAGCTATATGCTTGGAGCTTTGGGACTGAATTTGGAAGTTTCCTGTCAAGCAACCGCCCACGATTTTACTGCTGAGCCTGTGCACGTGTGTTTAAGGGGAGACATCCAGGCGTCTAAATGCAGACTTGTACCCAGATACTTGGTGTCGCGTGCGCTCAGCCGAGACCTGGGCTCGTGCGCTCAGTCCGGAGCCCTGATCTGCGAACAGGTGGGTGCTTGCTACAGTATGTTTGCTGGGGTCCGGAGAATGGCCCGCATTTTCTACAGTTGGGAGAGGGCTGTCACTGGAAATTCTGTGGGTTGCTTGACGTCTTAGGACAGCCGATCGGTTTTGCTGAAGGAATTTACTAGCATTTGTTGGCTTTTTCCCCCCAATGGGGTGATCTCTGGTCGAGAATAAAATGTAAATCTATTTTGTCATTTTTCGGTAGTCTTTTGTTTCCGCAGCCTGTTGTCCGTGAAGGAATTTTCAACAGATCTTTTGGTTTTTGTTTTTCTCTAACTTTTTCTATTTCCTTTTTTCTTTAAGGATATTAAAACTTTTAGTACAATTGATTGGACTACTTGAAACATCGGGATTTGGGGAGGAACTCCAGATTTTTCCTTTTTAAACTCTAAATGTATGAGAAATTTACAGAATGGAGAATGAAAAGGTACTTTCTAACTTCATTATTCATCATTGCAGTTTTAAATGCAGTATCATCCTGATTCATAATTTTTCCCTATCCAATATATCTTATTCATGCCACATCCTTGGTTAGCCTCTGTGAAAACCTGGAAAAAGTGAAACTTGAATTTTTGAAGAGGGGTAGGTTTGCCTCTTTACAATCTTTCTAGTTTTTAATGATTTTGTAGCTGTCTCAAAGACATAAACAAGAAAAGGCATTTTTAAGAATAATAAGATTTGTTAGTTTCATTACAGCATTTGACGATTCTTGAACAACTGGAATTCAGAAAGGGCATTTGACAAGATTGGAGACTGAATTTCTTTTTAATATATATATATATATAACCAGACTGGCAGCTTCTTTAACTATGGGGGCTGCAAAATTCTCTGTTTATGGGGCAAACATTTTGTAAAATTACAAAAGATTCATCTGTGGGGACTGTCCAACTACTGATAGGTTAAAAAAAAGTGAACTTACATGTATTTTTCCTAATAGTTTTAGATGTTAGTCAAATAAGAGAATTACTATTGCTTCTGATAATCTGAGGCAAAGAAAAACCCTGTTCTCAGATCAGCATATCTCAGATGCATATGCTGGCAAGGAGCTCCTGTTGAGTCCACCACACTGACTTCCTTGTAAGAGCACCATAGTTGGAGTGAGAATATCTGGCTTCCAGTCCTGTGTGACCTCTCTCAGTCTGCATCTTTTCTTCTGCGAGATAGGAATGCAGGTTTCTATGAACATACAAATGGAAAAGTGCTTGATATACCCAAGATATCAAAATATGTTAAATAGTCCCATTAATTCATGTTCTTAAAGTTATTTGTTCTGCCTATTATTTTACTTATTGCTGTTCCAAGCATTTTCTTTAAAATAAAGATAGGAGTTAGTGTGTGAAGTCCCTGGTGTCTAAAACTGGAAAGAACATAGTCTCCATTCGCCTTATTTATAAAGTGCTGTTGATTTACCTTTGTCTCAGTGGCTATCCTTCTGCCAGGATCTAGCTTTGTGGTTTTAGGTAGCTGTTAGTTTGGGGCAAATATAATTGCTGTTTTTGCCATTACTTTCAATACCAAAAGCCGCAATTACTTTTGCACTAACCTAATAATTTTACTTATCTGGGTCCCATTTTCTCCACCTGTAAAGTGAAGGGGTAGATGTTCAAAGAACAGACTTTTCTGGTCAGAAATCCTGCTGTTGGGCACTCTGGATTTTCCTGGTAAATCTGACCATATGCTATCCCTCACCCTTGTCTCCTTGACGCTCTGACTCTTCAGTGGTATTTTATTTAGCACACACTGCATGCAGCCATTATGCTAGGTGGATAAGAGTTTCTGCCCTGGAGGTCTTTACTTATTACAGTGCCATGAGTAAAAAAAGTCACTTCTAGGAGTTTGAGATCACTTAATATTGTCAGTCCAATTAGGGGAAGCTGAGTGAAGGGCATTTGGGAACGCTATACTGTCTTCACTACTCTTCTCTAAATCTAAAACTATTTCCAAATACAATTAAAATCGTAAGTCCTAACTAAAGTTGTTTTTTCCGTGGTTAAAACATAAGGTGAAAACATTTATGCCTTATTGCAAAATTAAAAATGGGAAATTTAATTATTAGAATGTACAATACATTTCGCATGACCAAAAAAATAGTTATTAATTCTATCAGCTCTACAATTTCATTAGACATTTTTTTCTTTGGCATGATTCTATTCAGTGTAGAATTTTAGAGTCCAAAGCTATTTGATAAATCCTGTTTTACTATAGATTTAATTATTTACATTTTTAAACCAGGAAAATCTCTTTTGTGAGCCACATAAAAGGGGATTATTGAAAACACCTCTGAAAGAATCCACCACAGCAAATATCGTGTTGGCAGAGATCCAGCCTGACTTTGGCCCTTTAACCACACCCACCAAACCCAAGGAAGGCTCCCAGGGAGAGCCGTGGACACCTACAGCCAACCTGAAAATGCTCATCAGTGCTGTGAGCCCTGAGATCCGCAACAGAGATCAGAAAAGGGGGTTGTTTGACAACAGAAGTGGATTACCTGAACCCAAAGACTGTTTACACGTAGGTTTTCAGAGGACTGGGGAAATTGTTGGAGACTGGGGAAACTGTTGGGGGTGTGTAGCTGTTGGAGAAGTGCCAGTAATTTAAAGCATCACCACCCGAAGGCTGTTATTAACTTCCTTCATAGCACCAGAAAGGTCTGGACCTCAAGAATTATAGCACTGGGAATTTTGAACCTTTGCATTATTTTCATTTCAGGCTTTCCTTTCAGGTTTGCCAAGCATTTTGTACTGTCTCCCTGCAACCTTTTCTCCCTCCCAGACTTTGCAGCTGTTGAAGCTTTAGTCATCGAGCACAGATGCCCCTAATAAATCTGTCAAACTTTATTTTAGAATGACACATTGTTTACCTTTTCCTTTGTAGGAACACTTATCTGGAGATGAGTACGAGAAATCCCAACCAAGTCGAAAAGAAAAAAGTTTAGGATTATTGTGTCATAAGTTCTTAGCACGATATCCTAATTATCCCAACCCTGCTGTGAATAACGACATCTGCCTTGATGAAGTGGCAGAGGAACTTAGTAAGTATGCAAAGAACTCACTGCAAGAGTTAATAATTAAAGCAGCTTTATGGACTTAACTCCTTCAGACCCATGCTCATCTAGCCAGTGTGCTCATCGAGCCAGTGTTTGTAAAAGACACAAATAAGACCACACGGAAATTTTCAATCTCCAAAGCCCTCTTCCAATTTAAGAATGAAGGCAAATAGTTGCAATTTTCAGCAAATCTTAGAGGCAGAAAAGTCACAATGGAGGTTGCTTCTGACTGCAGTTATCTCTGAAGCCTTAAAGAAAGGCAACATTGTCTTACAATTTGTTTCACAAAGTTACAACTGTGAACTTTTGCCTCATTGCTTTCCCTTGCTGTTCTTGAAGAATCAGGATGGATGGTTACCTTCCTAGTTGATGCTGAGGATCAGCTTCTGTGAATGGGAACAGGACCTATGCACTCCTGGACCTTCAGCGCTATTCTGAGGACTAGTTTTCTGAATGTTTTGTGTTGGGCACAAGTTATTTCTACTGCCCCTTTTTACTTCTCTGTTCAAAAACCTGAATCTATTTGGAGCTAAAAAGGGGCCTGTGGCAAATTTGGGGTACCTTTGGAATCATGTGGGTATCTTAATCTAAATCTGTGAAGAGATGTGCTGTGCAAGATAATACATTTTAATACAAAGTGATCACCCCGTGAAGAAAAGTTGCCCTTCTAACACACATTTGTAAATATCAACTTTATTTCACATTTTAAGAATATGCCATTTAGATTCATCTAGTCTTCATATATGCTTAATGGTAGCTGGGTAGGATGTACCTTTTAATTCAGCAAATATCTATTAATCACCTACTACTATGTGCCAGGCAATGTTGTAGGAGCCTGGGATACATCCACAAACAAAAAGGGCAAAATCTCTTCTCTCTTAGAGAAGAGATTCTAGTAGATACTGAGTAAATTCTAGTAGATACTGAGTAAAGTATCTATATCCTAGTAGATACTGAGTAAAGGGGGCAAGAGATACTGAGTAAAGGATATAGGAAGTAGATAAAGGTAATGTATGCTAGAAAGTAATACATACAGTGGAAAAAATAAATTGTAGATCAGCATCAAGGGATCAGGAGTGCTGGAGAGGTGCTTTGCCATAAGTGGTCAGATCAGGCTTTGTTGAAAAGGTGACATCCAAGCAAGGACTTGAAAGAAGCAAGGCAGGGAGCTGTGAGGACATCAGGGAGAAGGGTTCCAGGCAGAAGGAACAGCCAGTACAAAGCAAGTACATATCTGGCAGGTTCCAGGAACAGCAAGAGGTCAGTAGGATGCACCCTTATTAAACAGTGTTTTGTTGAGCACTTCTCCTGAAAAGCCGATCTCATCAAATATTTAAATTGAAATTAAGTTTCTTGAATGAAGAGAATTCTCACATTACAGAATATTGAAAACCCAATTTAAATAGATAGATGGGAGTCACAGAATTACTAATATCACTTTGTTAATGATAGCTAGTAAGCAATGATAGTAAGCAAAATTAGACCCAAAAAGGAGTATTTTATTTTTATGTGAGTTTTTAAAAACTCTATCATGGTTTTTGTACTTTTCTGAAATCTCAGCATTTTGTTTCTATCATATGATCATTATAGATTTGTGTATGTGTTTGTATGTGTTGGAAGGGTAATACAAGACATTGGTTGGAAAGTGTGAGATGTAGAGTTCTAAAGACTTGGTTTGCTACTTGCTAGCTCTTTCAGGGTGAGCTGTTTAGCTGGTCTGAGCCTCTATTTCCTCATCCTTAAAGTGCAGATCATAATACCTACTTCACAAGTTTAGGGTGAAAACTTCCTGAAGCTGTGTGGTGCATCTTAGGCCCTCATTAAATGTTGCATTTCTAATTCATATTATTTGTACCCTTTGAAAGCAAGGACATGTCTTTCTCACCTTCACAGTATCTATTGAGTTTGTGCACTTACAATGAGGAAACTTATATTATCCAGGATGTACTGACTAATAAACCATGGTAGAAAAAGCTATTCAATTCTAAACATGTCACAAAAATCTGTAACTCAATTGCATGTTCTTTGTAGATGTTGAACGTCGACGCATTTACGATATCGTGAACGTCCTAGAGAGTTTACATATGGTGAGCCGCCTCGCCAAAAACAGGTACACTTGGCACGGGCGGCACAATCTCAACAAAACCCTTGGCACTTTGAAGAGCGTCGGGGAGGAGAATAAGTACGCCGAGCAGATTATGATGATCAAAAAGAAGGAATATGAGCAAGAGTTTGATTTTATTAAGAGTTATAGTATAGAGGATCATATCATCAAATCAAACACTGGCCCAAATGGACACCCAGACATGTGTTTTGTGGAACTCCCTGGAGTGGAATTTCGGGCAGGTGAGAGACGGTAGTGAAAAACCCAGGCTGCATGATATTTCTCCTCTGTCTAAAGAAAATGCCCTGTGCAGAACATGGCTCTAAAGCTACTGCTGCTTTTAATGTTCAAATGCCGCAGTTGTCAGCTGTATGATCAGGTGGTGGTATTTTTAGCCTTGTTACTTTAGAAGTCACTTGTCCCTTTATGAATTTTAATTCTCTAATCCTCATCCTTCTCTAAAGCTTCTGTAAACAGCCGCAAAGACAAGTCTTTAAGGGTAATGAGCCAGAAATTTGTGATGCTGTTTTTGGTGTCAACGCCTCAGATAGTAAGCCTAGAAGTTGCTGCCAAGATTTTAATTGGGGAGGACCATGTGGAAGATTTGGATAAAAGCAAGTTTAAAAGTAAGTGTCATGACTGCCATGGATTTTTGAACCTATTCTTAAACAATAAACTCTCAGTCGTAAACTCATTTCCAAATCAGGAAACATAGGTGCATAAACAGATCTTCTCTAATTATATTTTTATATCTTCACTTCTCCCCAGAAGCCACGATAATACTGATTTAGCTAATTTGTTATGATACACAGTGTCACTACTCTTACTTGACACATTGCTTCATTTCATATTGTAACACTGTTCTCATTAAAAGTAAACACTAGGAGAATCTGTTCTGTGTAAGCTCTAAATGAGCAGTAAATTGTAAAGCAGGTCTGGACCCCAGGTCTCCTTCCTCTGATGCTGATATAGAGGGTATATAAATAACTTCACTGGGCGGGGTGGCTCACGCCTGTAATCCCAGCACTTTAAGAGCCCAAGGTGAGCAGTTCACAAGGTCAGGAGGCTGAGACCATCCTGGCTAACGTGAAACCCTGTCTCTACTAAAAATACAAAAAAATTAGCCAGGCATGATTGCATTTGCCTGTAGTCACAGCTACTCAGGAGGCTGAGGCAGGAGAATCACTTGAACCCGGGAGGCAGAGGTTGCAGTGAGCCGAGATCATGCCACTGCACTCCAGCCTGGGCGACAAAGTGAGACTCCATCTCAAAAAATAAATAAATAGATAATTCACAAAATTTTCTCCAGAAAATTTTGAAAGAATGGTTCTGGCTAGGTTACCTGCTCAAAATTGGGAAGGAACTGTAGATTGGGTTCCTAACAAAGAGCTACACCCTCACCAGTACACCAGATTTTGCAGGAAGGGTGTGGAAAGAAGCGCTCAGCAGATGGGGCCGGGCACTTGGCTTGGGAGATCTGCAATTTCAGAAAACACATCCTGGTACTACTGAAGGGTTACCTCCCTTTTTGAGTCACCAGACAGTTTTCAGCTCTGTTTCACTGGTTAGTCATGGCCTTGAAAACTATTCCAGGAACTGCAGATGTGTAAGTTACTGAATCCCCAGGGAATTCAGAACCTTCTGGTATGGCTCGGAAGAAGGGGACTTGATTTGTAATTTCTACTATCAAGATGGCAGTAAAAACAGACTTTTTAAACAAAACTCTTTAAGATATGTGAGATTTGTCAAATTCATAGATCTATGTTTTGCATATTACATAAAGACAGTATTAAAAGATTACACATCTTGATGGGGTATAGAATTTTCCATGCTGTGAAATTAAATAAATTTTGTTATAAGCTATTGCAAGCAGAAAAGCAAGACATTTATCACTGATACTTTTCTCTGTTCATAAAATTCTTCTGAATCCTCATTAGAAGATACCTAGGAATGGTGACTTTTTATTTTTGAAAAAAATCTGTAACATAGTTTCAGATAGGGTGATCTCATCAAGTCATTTTTCCTTTGTCAACATATGCTATTGTCATTTCAAAACTGAGTACTAGCAGTAACTGAGTCTTAAATATTTAAAACTTTTTTATCTTAATTAAAGCTGTATCACTAGAAGAACTTAAAAGGAGGCAGATGTTTCTCTGTCTGACATTGTTGGTTAAGACAGCTCTTAGAATATACATGAGGTCCTTCTGAAGAAAAATTCTTTGATCTTTCATTATCCCATTAAGTGGTATATATACTTTTTTTTCCAGCAAAAATTAGGAGGTTGTATGATATAGCTAACGTTCTGAGTAGCCTGGATCTTATCAAGAAAGTTCATGTTACAGAGGAAAGAGGCCGAAAACCAGCTTTTAAATGGACAGGCCCAGAAATAAGCCCAAATACCAGTGGTGTGTATTTTTTTGTTTCTTCCTTTGCTTTATTTTGTGTGTGTGTGTGTATTTAATTTTTAATTTCCAGTGTGTGTTGTTCCCCTCCCTGTGTCCATGTGTTCTTATTGTTCAACTCCCACTTATGAGTGAGAACATGTGGTGTTTTCTGTTCCTATGTTAGTTTGCTGAGGATGATGGCTTCCAGCTCCATCCATGTCCCTGCAGAGGACATGATCTCATTCTTTTTTGTAGCTGCATAGTATTCCATGTTGTGTATGTACCACATTTTCTTTATCCTGCTTTATTATTTTGAATTAATGTACATTGGGAGATATTTTCCCTTCCCCCTTCCTACTCATAGCCCCACATGGAAAAGATATATAAATGATTGAAAAGACAATTCAAGATGAATGGCACTATAGAAAGTTTGGCTACTGACTCCATCAGCAAACCAACATCCGTAACCACCTCTCACCCTGTGTTAGAGAAGTAGAATCTGTATGTGAAAGGACTCGGCAAGTTGAAAGCACCGCAAAGCATAAGACACTATTGCTGCTATGCAGCACAGAGACCACAACAGAACCTTTGCCCATTGAGAATATGAAATGAGTTTACTCTGGTGTCAAAGTAGATATTTCTAGTCTTCATCTTAACTCTGTGATGCTAACATTTTGCATTCTACCAAAGATCCCCACCCAGAATCATTGAAAATGACAAGAACATGGGCCATGGAGACAAAGGGAAACTTAGGTTCTGATCCCAGCTCTGCCACTCTGGCTTTGTGGCCTGAGCAAGTTGCATCTTTGAAGCTTAGTTTTTTCATTGGTGAAATGGGAAGAACTATGGCACCTCAGTGGAATTACTGTGATTTTGGCATGATCTCAGAGAGGTCCTTTGGTGCAGGAATTTGGAGTTAAAGTTCTGGGGCCATACTGACCAGATTCGTATCCCAGGCCCCATGCTCCCAGCTGAGAGACCTTGAGCCAGTAGGTTAATGTCTCTGTGGGTCAGAGTGCTCATCACTGACACAGGGCCATATTTCTTGAGGAAGGAATTACCTCATGGAGCTGTGAGAATCGCCATATTTCATCAGATCTCAGACTCCACTGACTGTAAGATGCACAATTCTTTCTATATCACTAAGAAAGAAAAATCACTAATAACTATACTCTGGCACACCACTCATTATAAGATATAGTGTAGTTTCTGAAATGCTAATGTAGGAAATATTGTGTCTCAATTCATTTATTAAGATAAACAAGGCTTTCTCTGTAAAGCCCTTAGAACAGTATCAGCACGTGGTAAGTGCTCTGTAATTGTTGTCACTTTTATTCCTAAAATTATTTTATTTCATATCCCAAAAGGAAACTGAGCCACCAGGTTTTAATACACAGACGTTTTCTGTTTCAGGCTCCAGCCCTGTGATTCCTTTCATTACCTCTGATTTGGAGGTGAGTCAGTCTTCAAAAGAGAACTGTGCCAAAAACCTCTTTTCCACACGTGGCAAACCAAACTTTACTCGACACCCATCTCTTATCAAATTGGTAAAGAGCATAGAAAGTGATCGGAGAAAGATAAATTCTGCTCCCAGTAGCCCTATCAAGACCAGCAAAGGTATGTTTTCAGAAATGTCAGGGAAACTTTTACCTCTTTTTTTTTTTTTTTTTAGTTTACTTGATCCTTAAAGTCGTTGTCAGAGAATTACTTCAATATCTATATAAACAAGCCCTCTTGAAGCCTAGCTAATGTATAAATGAAAGGATAAAAAGTCATTTGTGGGGTTCATTGTTTAATTCCTATGCAACTTTGAGGAGGGAGTACACACTTTCTGTTCCTTTGACTTCAGTGAGGTTTCATCTGTGTGAACATTTATTCTTTAGCTTTGACCAATGCTCTCTTCCTTTCTGTTTTACCAGCTGAGAGTTTTCAGAATTCTGCACCCTTCCCAAGTAAAATGGCTCAGCTCGCCACTATTTGTAAAATGCAGTTAGAAGAGCAATCAAGGTAGGTTGGCAATGCTCTTTAATAACAGGATGAATTACTTTTACATTACATTATTAGGATTACTTATTTTATGTGAGAAGAAGCGCTAGCCTTGAAAACTGGAAAGCTAATCTTGTCTGTATCTCATATTTACTCATTACAGAAACTATCTACATGTTCCATAAAAGCGTGGCTTTAGTCTGAGGCTTAAAGTGATAGAACAGTTCAGAGAAAATGTATCTAATGTATCTCTATCATGTTATGTATTAAATCTTGTCTTTTAGTGAATCCAGACAGAAAGTGAAAGTACAGCTGGCAAGATCTGGGTCATACAAACCAGTGACCCCTCTGGATACCCCGTCAAATGCTGAGATGGAGCTGACAGCACCATCCCTCATGCAGCCCCTGGGAGTGGTTCCCCTGATCCCCAGCCCATTGTCATCAGCAGTGCCCCTGATCCTACCTCAGGCCCCTTCAGGCCCATCCTATGCTATCTACCTGCAGCCCACTCAAGCCCACCAAAGTGTGACACCACCCCAAGGCCTGAGCCCACCAGTCCACTCCACCCACTCTTCCAAGGCTCCTGGATCAAAAGACTCCACAGATACCACCACTGAGAAGGCAGCCAATGATACCTCAAAAGCCAGTGCCTCTACTAGGCCTGGAAGCTTGCTGCCAGCGCCAGAGAGGCAAGGGGCCAAGAGCCGAAACAGGGAGCTGGCTGGAGAAAGAGGCTCAAAGAGGGCAAGCATGCTTGAGGACAGTGGTTCCAAAAAGAAATTTAAAGAGGACCTAAGAGGACTTGAAAATGTCTCCACAGTAAGTACAGCCTTGAACTGCACAAAGCATTAGGAATTCCCTAGTCTATTACAGGAGGATTGGTGGCTTGTGAAATTTACCAAAGAGCATTCTCTCAGAAGACAAGGAACTGTTCCTCAGCATCCCATAATTCAAAGGAGGCCCTTAACTGCAAATCCCCTGGCTGGGATGACGGCAGGGACATTTTTAACCTTTGGAGGAAGGGATTATTTGCTCTCTTTTTAAAGTACCATGGGTGGTTGTCCTTAAGTGCATTTCTCCATCACACACTGGAATACAAACACCTGTCGTGAAAGTCTTAAATAATTTACAAGCAGATGTAACCCCAGATGAATGGATGGATGCATAGGGTTCCTGTAACTCTTGCTTTCTGAGTCATTACCTAATGTTTGTTTGATGTCATGTAACTGGCATCTGTTGCCTAGAAGATAAATTGCTCCCTGTTTTTACTTCCTACCTGAAATTTAAATCAAAATTTATATTTTGTGTACATAGAAAAATCAAACTGATCTTGGCAAATTTTAGATATAATTCATGTATTGGTTGCTAGAGATTTTGACATGCTAGATAAATTTTTCTAGGTGGAGGTTAGTTCAGGAGGGAATTAACATTTATTGGATGCCTACCCACATATAGCAGACATACTAGGTATTAGGCACTTTTACATACAGTATCTCATTTTTCTCCCTTAGGACAATTATATATGAAAGACATTACTGTGTCATCCAATAAATACCACTTAATGTGCAAGTAAAAGTTAATCTCTCAGCCAGGTGCAGTGGCTCATGCCTGTAATCCCAGCACTTGGGGAGGCTGAGATGGGCAAATCACAAGGTCAGGAGTTCGAGACCAGCCTAACATGGTAAAACCCCATCTCTACTAAAAATACAAAAATTAGC